>BMAO01012615.1:0-143940 GCA_019973975.1 Trichonephila clavata | reverse complement strand
CTGTAAACAGTTTGTCTCGAAATTCGTATTCCTGTGGCGACTGTGAGCGCCGATCCCAGTGCTCTGGCAGTAATGCCCCTCTGACGTCGCGCACTTATTACCAGATATCGGTCTTGGCGAAGAGGTTGTAACTCTTGGTTGACCTGATACTGGTTGTCTGGTAACATCTCCCGTTCTTTGAAACATCTGCATGACTTGAGATCACAGACTGGTCCACATTCAGAATTCGAGACACTTCGGTTTGTGATCGTGAGGATTCCAGCATTCCAACGATTCTTCCTTTCGTAAACATGTCCAATTGGAGTCTTTGTTCCATCATTCACCTTGTTTGATGGTTAACAACGTTCCTTCGCACAGCAGTTGCACGCAACTTGTCTGAACTGCTTATGCTGCGTGAATCGGTTTCTCCACGTTCCGACATGCGCCGGTGTTTCGCGCAGGACTTAGTCGACTGAAACGTTTTGCATAAACCCAATGTTTTTTCTTCACCCAATTCATATCCGAAAGAAATTTGGAATAATTTTACGAATATTTACTCCATGTTTTTCGCATTTTACGATTTATGCTTAACTTTTGGACACCAGTGTATATATATATATATATGTGATCTTCAATAATGTATGTCTTTAATGTCAGCCTTAAATATGTTTTCTTTTTAGAACATTTTTACAGTCTATTAGAAAGGTATTATTATTGAAAAAATGCTTCAAACAAAAAAAAATTTTCAGTACCCTTGCGTTGAGAAAAAGTTACAATTACATTTTATTTGAAAAACGCAAAGTTCATTGGTGTTAATTATTTATTGACTATCAATTCTTATTTTTTAAAAAAAGGACAATTTATGAATGAATTAGTATTTTTAGCATTTTAATACTCTCTAAATATGAAGGTTATAGTCTACTGATAAATCAGTTACAGAAGCAAACCCTTTCTTTTTTCATACTTTGAATACCTTTAAATGTGTTTGCATATATATATAACTTTAAAGTGTTAATAGACTTAATATATTTCCTCATAATATTTACTTAAATGATACATTTTCTTTAACGTACATCCATATAAATAAATATCGAATTGGATGTGACACGAACTGGATTTGCTTTCAACATAGCTTTGTAATTAAAAGAGCCTGAATTTATCCCTTCAATGTTGACTATAAAATACCACTGCTCCCGTACTCGAGAGATTATGACTTGAACCTACTACAAACTAAGAATAGTTGCCACGACATAAAACACCAAGAAGTAATAACAAACACACAAGCAGTCGAGTTAATGATTTTATAACACTAACTATCCCTGTTGAATAGTTATGAAGAAAGTCTCTTAGCTAATAATCAAAACTTAACTTACATAAAATACTTGCAGACACTGAAAAATCTAGCTCGTACACAGTACATTACACACACACGTTTTACGAGGATACATTGAATCCGACATTCAATAAGACTTATCTAATAATTTCCCAAAATGTAAGTTTTACTCTCAAAGCCAATATGTCTAAGTTCAAGTAACAAAATTCCAACTAGGTGACGGATCTAGGTTTTAAACTTTAAGTTAAAATCTTTACTGCCAATTAAGTTATCAACTATCAGTTATCTCTATTTTCCCACTCGTATTTCAATCTCACTTATTTTTAAACATCAGGACTTCCAAAATTGGTTTCCATGTACCATGCAGTGTTTTCCAAAGTGTGGTAACCCTCAGCGTTACGGAAAGAGTAGGGGGGGGTATGCATTGCACCGGAGTTAACAAAAAAAGTTCTAAAAAACATCCGGCCTTTTCCAAATTCATATTTATGTGAAGTTGCTTTTTCAGCATTTGCAGACATTAAATCGAAAAAAAAGGTGCAAACTATTGGAAGTGGAACTGCATCTTAGATTAAAATTAACAACCAGGGAACCATATTGTGACGATCTGTCATCTCATATTAAACAATTTCATCTTTCTCATTAATCCAAATAAATGTTATTTATAATATAACTTTTATTTATACCTTGTTATGAATAATTTTATTTTCTTGTTTTGTCTATATCACTAGAAAGAAAAAAATATATATTTTGATTTTGATTAAAATACATGAATTTTTTTTTTTACAAACGGTACTCGAAAATTAAAAAAAGGATACACATATTTCAAAAGATTGGGAAACACTACTTTTTTAAGAAAAATTTAAATAATTTTAACCTAAATTGCAGTTTTAAGAGAAACCAGCGAGATATAGTACGCTACATACTTTATCATAGAACTAAAATAGCTAAGAAACAAGAGCTTAGCTACCGCCGTATCAATGATACGGGGCCACAACATGTGTAACTGCAATCCTACTAACAGAGCTCCCACATCTAAAAAAGGACCCCGAAGGAATTTTGATGCATACATAGCTACGCCAGTGCTAAAAAAATCCACATGTATTAACGTCTAGTTAATACATGTTATCATTATGTTAATAAATGTATTTTTAATTGATCAATGTTTGCTGCAGTTGTTGAATATGAAAACAAATGTTTTTTTTCTCTTGTAAATGTACTTCCAACTTATATGTTGCGATTCAGCCTAATTACAAATTTAAAATTTAAATTTTACATACATCATTATAGAGTTGTATACAATAACGCATCTTTTAAGAATGAATTAACTTTTTTGTAAAGTTTTGTTCTCATAATACTAAAAATCAATTAATAGAAATTAGGTAATGAGAATAATGCATTTTTAATTCTAAAACTCTAAAATATCGACATTGTAGTTGATAGTAAAATAGTTTTCCATCATCTTACAGTGAAAATTCAAAAAGCCGAAGCAATTATTTACACTAGCGTGTCGGATTACGTGGTTCATTAATTATTCTAAAACTATACTTATAAATAACATGCAACGACTGGAACAGAATAATTTGCATTTTTGAGTTAAATTATGGGAAGTTAGAAGGGAATAAAAACATCATTTCACACCATTAACGCTTTCAGTCACTTGCAGTACCACTTAATTTCTTGTTAGGACTTTGTTTCAACTACTTGCGAATATAATACTTTACTTTCTAAGATTAGAAAGAAGCCAATTATTTAGTTTAATATATGGAATTTTTCATCCGATGAAAACAGTTTCAAATTTCCCCGATTAATTTTAATAAGTTTGGAAATATTACTTCAAAGAATTACACGCACAAAATTTCATGCGTGCTTGGAATTTACGAAATAAATACTTGTGTTAATTAAGTATGCGAAATGTAAATGACAGCCCATGAATAAAGTTAATAATAGTTTAAATTTCTCGAAAAAAAGAAAAGTTATACCCTAAATTTGTAAAAACACCTAGCTTAATATTATAAACAAGTGTTTCTAACGCATTTAGCTCGGTTAAAAGGCTACACTGACCTCTGAAGTTAACTAAAAATATTTTTTTAACCTTCACATTTAAAATAATAATTAAATATAGGTTGATTTAATGAGCATTAATTAATTTCAATAATTTCTTATGAAACACTCATGTCCAGAAATTTTTTAAGAAACCGTACTCTCTTATATAGCAATCAAAAATGTATTTTTGTAATTTGTGTGAAATTTTTATCTGCTTTTTGACCTAAAGAATTACACCATTAATTTCAGAATATGCAGCGGTTTCAATTTTAGATTAATAAATAAATAGATTATAATACTGTTGAATCATTTATATTAATTTTAAAATGTTATTCGAAATTTAATATATTTTTATATCTCCATTAAAAATATTTACTACGTATTAAATTATTCTCTAAGTACTAAACTACTTATTCAAAAGATACAAATTTGGAATTTTCCCTTGTAGAAATGTAGGTATATCTTTAATATATGTCTATATGATTTTGAAACATCTTGCTCTATAAAGTGTTAAGCAAATATAGAAAGCTTTAAATTTCTGCACAGTTTTTACATTAATCCTAAAAGCAAATATAAAATTCAATTTTCTAGTAAAATTCGGGAAGTAAAATATGGAGCATGTATGTAAAATGTAAACGTGCATATTTAAAACTATATATGTGTGTATAAGACGTTCAACTAATATTGTCTTAAATTATAAATTTATACATTTTCCCTTTAAATTTTAGTTACGAATACCATTTGTATCAGTACAAGATGCAGGTAAAAGGATATTTTCTCACTTTTTCTTACTCAACATTTATCTGCCCTCAAACTTTACTATAAAACCAGCTACACAATTTCAAAAAGTAACTACTATTATCCTGCCATTTATCACAAGATTTTTACACCCCTTATTTTTCTCCTAATTCCAATTCCCTAGCTGAAAGAATATGGGGATTAGTCTAATAGAATATAATAATAAAACATTCATTCTCCTCATCATTAAGATATATTACATATTTTTTTAAAATTTTTTTCTCTCTCTAATCGGCTATTCTCGTCGCGATTTACAAAATGTATCACACCCACACCCACACGCAGATATATATATGTGTATATATAGAGAGAGATTTAGCACGGGCTCTGCATTTCTGTATGCGATTTTCAGGTAAGTTACCTTTTTCTCATAATGGATTTAGACTTCCTATCCATTATTTTCAATAGGTTTTTGCTCGGTATTATTAACAGAAAGGGGGAAGGTTGGCAGTTCACAAAACATGTTCAACCCTACTTTTATATATATATATATATATTTAGTATGTAAGCTGTCCTAAGTCAGCAATGTTGGCTTTTCTGTAGCATCCATTCTCTTTTATTTTTTTTATATTTAACTCTGTTATTTTAATGTTTCATATGTCCTTTTAAATTCTGTTGTCTGGTTATCTTGCAATTTTCAATTCTTTTCAGTTTTAATCATGTTTATTCATCTTTCTCTTGTAGAGAAATTTTGTTTAATATATGTATACATAAAGGATATATTCGAATAGAAGATTGTATATGTTTAACTTTTTATAACTTGATGTTGAATGTGGCATTTTTATTAAATTGCATTTTGTTTGAGAATGAGTGATACATTATTGTATCAATACAAACACTTGGTGATAAGAAATAGCTTTACAGCTAATAATGTTTTCTAAAATTCGGAGATTGTTGTAATAATGTTTCACAATACTTTAACAGCTGTGACTGATACAAAAAATAAACGAGTATAGTAGTGAAGAAGGGATTGGGGATTTTGCATTAACTGTAACATCGCTTAACGAAAGTTACTCGTGCCTTACTACATAGAATCCGTATCAAAACACATTTATTACTAACGTATGAATAAAGAACTAGGGAAATACACGGACGAAGCATATTTTAAGAAAGTTTTATATCATTATACACCGCCTATATAATGGCGCAAAAACACTGAAAACAACAATATCACGCTCTCATAACCATAAACGACAGATTTTCTTTCTACCATTCCGTGTCTCATGGCCAGACAGACCAATAGCTCCATGCTTCGACAAGCTCTATTCAGAATATTCAAATCACATCCTTCTAATGTTCGAATCACGTGACGACCCCGTTAAGTGTTGTCAAGTCAATTACGGTTCTCGTGCCGTAAGAGGGGTGTCCGGCAGTCGGCATTAGCAGTGGGGGCACGACTTTGCTTTTGTTTTGAAATATCTACTCGGCCGGAAGTGCGCCGAAGTTGTTGCGAAAGCGAGTAATGTGATTTCCCGCCTCAATTGAGGTCCTTATTCAAACACGGTGTGACAACTTCGCAGTAACTGTGTTGAAGAGTGTTGCAGCTATTTTATTTTGATCGGTTACGTAGCACAAGTTACTTTTTTGTACGCAGAGAGTTGTATAACTGACATGCATTTGTATTTTATTGCTGTGTAGGATGTCAGAATTTCTTTCCCCAAAGGGATAATGAATATGTGAAGGGTATTTTGCTTTTGAACGGAACCCATTTTATTTCAGGGCCGACATTCATGGTAATTAAATTTAAATAATGGAAAAGTGAAAGAATAAATTGACAGCTGACAAAGATTAGAATGTTGCGCGAGTTCTTGAAAGAAAAGTTATAAATTTATTTCGTTTAGTGTTATCGTCAGCCGGTTGTATGGAACACTTCTCATTTAGAATTAATTAAAATGTGTTGTTGTATTAAAGCATGGGATGTTTACTTAAATTTGATTAAATAGGCGAAGAGAATTTTTTTCCGGAGAACAGTGTTCCAAGTAAATTTTTACGCATTCTATCGTAAATTTCATAAATAAGCTCTGTGAATAGTTTAAATTTATAAAAAGATGTATCTATATAGCTGCTTAAGAAATGTTTCTATTTTAGAAAAGTCATTAAAGGGCTGTTTAACATTGTTCTAGTTATATAGATTGAAGAAAAATGAATATTCTTTGTAAATAATATTTTCAGAAAAAACAAGAGTATTTACTTAAATGAAATTAAGTCTATCCTTTACGTAAAGGGAAGTATATTTTTCATTTTAAATGTTTATCTTTCGTTTAAAAGAAAGTGCATTCATCATGTAAGATAGTTTATTCTCCATTTGTATTGAAGCTCTTCCTTCACGATAAATAAAATATATTCTTCTTTTAGAAAATGAAGTATATCCTTTGTTTGAAATGAAATATATTCCTTAAGTCACACTACTTGTGACGTTTCAGAACATTCAAACACCGTAGAACATCTAATTAAAATTCTATATATTCAGATTTATATTAAAACTTACTATGTGACATATATTTTCAGCAATTAAGACAGATAAAATAAATACCAAAATTCACAGATTTATTTTTGAAGGCAATATTCGGGTTGACATTGCATTTAATTTATGTTTTAAGAAAATTATATATCCAATTAAAATTAAACATTATATTTGTAAGGAAGTATTTTGTGATTCAGAAGTATATGTTTCCTTCTTATCTTTTCACCTTTTTATGATTCAAAAATTCAACATTCGAATATGCTTATCCGTCAGTATGTATAAATTTAATTGATATAATCTGCATAATAAATGAATAATGTAATTTGAAATAGTGTTATCACAGAATGTAAGTACTTTTGTTCCAGCATTGATAATTACACTATTCTATTTCATGATTTTTAAAATTTATGTCTAAGGCTCAAAATGTATCAAAGCTCTAATTTTCTTTTAATCTCTTTATAAAAAAGAAATATCAAAACTTCGAATCAATAGTTTTTAAGCTAAGAACAGGGTTAAGATCAATTTTCGTGGCTGATCAACCTTGTATCTTTTACACTAGTAGTGAAGGAAATCTTAAAGATTATAGTTGCTAGATTTCCGGAAACCTTTATTAAAGAATGAAATAATGGATCTTGTTTGAATTCAGTTTTAAAAAAAGCCTAGATCATTGTTTGAACAAAAGAAAAAATGTTTTAGCTGGATTTATATAGCAAATTCCAACTCAGTAAGTAGAAAAGCATTGTGATTGCACAATTTCATTAATTCTTGCACTATATGTTAATAGTAATCATTAAATAATACATTAACATTTTACATATATTTATATATTATTTAATAGAATTTAATATACTGAACTGAACTCACACAATGTAGCAAAAGCCCATGAGGGTCAATGGCTACTGTACTATCTTATTATGCGTGACCTTAGGCACTGGAATGCATGTGCAGATGTTTCGATCAAGTGACCACTCTTACGTGAAACAGTGGTCATTCTGACGCAAAACAGAGGTCATCCTGGAGTAGTCAGTCAGATCCCCCAGTATTCAGTACCCAAGCAAGCTTGGTACTTATTTATCGACCCATTGAAGGGTTGAAAGGTTGAGTCGATCTTGCCCAGCCCAGGATTTGAACTCTGAAACTGTGGCGTGGATGTACGATACACAACCACTCAGCCACTGGTTTTCAGAATTTAATATATGCTTGCATTAATAATTAATTTTTTTCTTATTATTCCAATGGAATAATGTGTCAACTAAAGATAATCCTATTAAATGAATAGACATTTCAGAAAACTTCTAAAGCTTATATTCATATGTATGTTGTTTTAAGTGTTACTCTACATTTCAAGAAGCTATAAATTACTTAATACATTTTAACATTTTCTTCTTCATTGTTAATATAATTTTAAAAACAATATAATAGTTGCAATGACGCTTTTAGATTGCCGATTTTGAATTTGCTAACAGTTCACTAAAGCTACTTAAATTTTATTTTTATGCTTTGATTCAAGCAACGATTTGTGCATTTTGGATAAAATTCTTCATTTAATAATTAATAATAGATATGAATGATATACTTTGCAAATATTTTGGTTTTCTGTCATTAATATATGCATAATGAACAGATTTTTCTTCTAATAGGCTCTGTATTGGCAACTAAGCCTTTGCAAACACGGTAGGTCCCTAAATGTGAGAATCATTTCATATTAGCATCATCTAGTGATGGCTCTCACTGCCAAATTTTGACGTTTGAATTCATTTTAATTCTTATTCTGACTGCCAAATATTGCTTTGATTTAATTTTGCCGAGAGTACCAGAGCCAAATTGATACCCTAGGGCACCTGTCACTTGCTAAGTAATCATATGACGCGTGCCTACGATTTCCGCAACCAGAAAATCTATCGCCTCCAGCCGGGATCGAACCCACAACCTAGGGCTTATGAAGTGGACACGCCACATCAAATTGGCTAGCCATTAAACTTGTTAGACCCTATAAAATAGTTCCCAACCTGGTATATTCATCTCTAATCTAGATTTAAGAATAAATATCAATCTAGAACCGGAGTAAGCATTACGTCGATCGCGATCGACCGGTGGACCGCCAAGAAAATTTGAAGGGACCGCCTGAAGATTAGCCGTTAGTAATTGTTTTCGGAAATATTCAAGATTGGCTGACAGTACGCAGACTAACTCTTCTTCTGACTATAATTATGAGAACTAACTTTAGATGAACATGTTTTATTTTTTAATGTGTTTTTTGAATTGTTTGATAATAAATGCGTCATTTGATACTATTATATTTGTGGCTATTATTATTATGTTTGTATGTTGCGCTTTGCTTTAAACGCAGTTTCAAAAAAGTGAGATTTTTTTTATTTACGTAGATGTAAATACATATTCCGTACTTATTATTAAGTAAAAAAAAATATTGGTCACTTTTTCCTCTCCTCACCACACCTACGACCCTGGGCAGTGGGCGCATTCGGGAAATTTTCAAATGGGGCTCAGCGCGATTGCCCAGGGTCTTAAATCTACTATTTCCATATCCTACCCAATACGCTATGCAAAGATACCATTAATATATATATATATATATATAATATATATATATATATATATTAATTTTGTAGATTGTTTGGAACAAAGAACGGTAAGAAATAAATTATTAAATAAATAATTAGCATTAATTAATAAAAAAATTATTAATAACAAATGATTGAATTTTACGTACTATAAACACGGGATTATAATCGAACAAAAAAAATCATAGGCTATAGAAGAAGGTCGGAACCCGTGGACCCTCCCTCTTCCCTTTGTATGTGTCACTGATACTGGGTGGACCACAACACCTTGAAAAAATTAGAAGTAGCCCGTACCCTGGAAAAGTCTGCACACCCCTGATCTATAATTTTAAAAATTATAATGTAGCTGTAATGCATCTTTTCATTTCAGAAGAATGCTTAAATATATATATAAAGAGAGGGTGAGAAGGACCTAAGAAAACGCCAGTGTATGTATATATATGCACACATTTTGTGTTGTATTTTGGGAAAAAACCCACACTTACACAGGTGAATGAGTAATAGATATTTTGTGAATGCATTCATATGATGTTTAATTTAACAAGGATTGCTTACTTTCTACTAGGGAAACGATCTCAGTGAATCTTGTAGATAAGTTAAGCAATTTGTCTTTGAGACAAAATATACGTTTAATCATCTTGTCATTTAATATATTGTACGATTCATCACAAAAGATGTCCCCACGAGAAACAATTTCTCATTCCAAGATGAATGGATATAATTCTTCTGGGTGCATTACTAAAATACTTCTGTTGTTTCGAATATTGCACGTATTTTTCGTTAGAGTGATCTTCAAACAGTCTCAATTATGTGTCGTTTTTCAATAATGATAAATAATAAGTCACAACATTTTTCCTCATACATGTTTTACAAACAGATTAAAAATTAAAATAGAAGTTTAAAAGAAAATTATAAAAATTACCCTCTCACAGAACTAAAGACTGTTTCGAATATTAAGAATGAATTTTAAAAAATTAATTTTTTATTTATGGTTTAAAAACAGTAAATGAGTTCAATGGGTAAAAAGCGATATATATATTTTTTAAAAAAAATGTATTGATTCAAAAAATAATATCGCTGATGTAGGACACAGTCATTATTAAATTTAATAGAAAACCGATGTTTTAGTAATAGTTAGTTTTAAAGTGTGTAGAATCAATTTTAACCACTAAAATACATAAAATCAATTCCAAAACTCTTTCACTTTACACTTTGAATATATGAAGGATTTCGATGACTTGCGACTAGTAGGTTCGAATTATTTAACTATTGAAAACAATCATTTGAATCAAGAAGATTTGTTGCATTCTGAACTAAAATGTATTTCGAAATGTAAAGACAAAGAGAGGGGAAGTAGTTTAGTATGAAATGAGAGGTGTCTTCAAAATCTAACTTCAGGTTCATTAGAAGCATCTACCAACAAGACTTCTTTTGTTGCATTAAGATTCAATTTTATTTCACTTACTATCAAAGAACACATAATTTAAAATCTCATTTTCGTAACAATGTAATACATAGATCAAACAAAGCGGAAAAGGGGCCTGACTTCGTTTTGTCGATAAATGCTTTATATTTATCATTTAGAAGAAAAAGAGTTATTATGTAATATTAGAAAACAAACGAAAAATATTTGAAGTTATTTTTATAGATGTTAAGAACATTAATTTTTGGTTTGGCTTTTATAACGGCAAAATAAATGGAAAAATCACACTTAACGATGCAATTAAACAATTAACTAATACAATACATTGCACCATGTTTACCGAAAACGAAATCATAGAAAAATTAAAAACGGAGTAGAGCTTGTATGCTTGATTGTATGTGTTGGTCGATATACATATTTAAAATTGAGAAGTTTGTATGTAACACTGGTCTTCACTGATCCTACGGTATCATTGGAATATAAATATGATCTAAGGCAATAAAAAGTTTTTAAAAAAGTGAAATTTTGCTATTGCAATTAATTTGTAATTTAATAACTATCAAAATAATTCCATTTTGATGGTAGTTGTTGATCTCGGTATAAGCTTTTGTTAAAGAAAGATATGTGTAGCATTAAGGCAGACAGAGAGAGAGGTAATTTAATTACCCATCTTTTTTTGGTTCGAAAATCTAAGCTACATAGCGCCTCAGACAACTCAGTCGAAGATGAATTCCTACCCTGATCATTTGCTGAGTGGTTTTACAAATGCTTGTTATTTTTAGAGTCAACTTGTAAGATAAGGAGTTAGTGCGTTATTTAAAGCTGCCAAGAACTAGAGGAGGAAATATGAAGCATATTTTATTCCTAGAAATGCTTCTAATTGTTACTTTTGTCTTGTAAGATATGGAGTTATAGCATCATTTAAAGCTATAAGTACTAGACAAGGAAATATATAAAGCATATTTTATTCATAAAAAGGACTCTAATTAAAGAGAAGTGAAAAGAATAAACAAATGTATCACAGTATTCAATATTAAAATCAATATATTATTGTTCTGATGAGTCAATTTATTTTTCTGAAATATTTCTAAATTTAAGTAATATATGTTAGTAATATATAAGAAAATTAAAATCAAAATTATATACTTCTGATTGCGAATCAAATCATAATCAGATGCTGACAAAAAGTAAGGTAATTTTTATTTGCATTTCAAATATTTAAAACTCCTTCAATTTTATGCATGGATTAGTAGTCTGTCTTCCCAATTCTTTAAATTATTAAGACTGCTGCTTATGACAAGATGTCATTTTATGACTCTTTGGAATAGTTATTTTTCCTGTCAAAATCGTTTAGTTTGAGTTTATATCTTTCTAAAATAGATTTTTTTTAAATATATTTGAAACGGAAAGAAAGATATAGTTATTTTAAAACGCATCATTTATAACAAAAGTTAGTTGGAAGTTACGAAAAATTGTATCTTTAAATGCGATTTTCTAAATTTTTCTTAAATTTTAATTTATAAATAATATTATTATAAATTTTTAGAGCGGCAGCTACAGCTTAACATCTCTTATTTAATTGAGGTATATCTACTTTAACATTGGTGTCTGTTAACGTTCAAATTGTCTTTTGTCTGGATACATTTTTGGTCACTTCTTTTAGAGCTGGTATGTGCTTTATATTAAAGTGTTGTAAAAAGTACTTAAACGTTATAAATATGTCTCAAGGTAGTTTAAAAACAAATATTTATGTTTTTATGTTATTCTGTACTTATGTTAATCTTGTTTATTTTTTAACTATTTTGTGGTGAGAAATTTATCATGAAAAGGTTTTGTGAACTATACTGAATGAAATTATTTATAAGCAATGATGTCGGTTAAGAAACTGTTTTTTTTAATTTAAGAGCTGTCTTCATAGTAAAATAATTGAAAAATTGCTGAAGTTGCACATACTCAAATGTACACTTGCCTAAAACTTTTAAAAGAATGAGACTTTTATTAGATATTTTGTCCTTTTAAGGATAATTTTCATATTTAGCTCCCTATGAAATAAATTAAGGTAATTGCATAAAAATATTTTATCATATTAGCCGTTTTGGTTAAAATTAGATAAAATTCCCATTAAATTAACTGGTTTAAGCTATTTGTGTTTCAATTTCTATGTGTTTTTATGTTTGAATTTTTATTTCTCCTAAACCACATAAATTAATCTATTAAAAATTTTTAAAAATAAAATTAGATCAACGTAAGCGGCCATCTTACATCCCTTATTGCATGCAATTATACATATTATACTTGTACTAAAGAAGGAGAATGAGCTCCAAATGTTACGTTGGATAATTTTTATAGAAGAATTTATATTGCTGAAATATATATCCTGTTTTAACAGTGAAGTTATTGGAAATATATCTAAAAACGACGTGAAAAATTAAGGTCTATTTCATAATCTAGTTGATTTTTAAAAAGTTTATTTTGCAACGTTTGTATAGAATACGTGAATTTCAATAGTTTCATTAAATTATTTGTCAAATTAAAAACAAATAATATATAAGAGCTGATATACAATGAATGTAGCTGATTTACGATTTTGTTATAATGAAATTCTCCGGAAATTTTTACAGCAATAACGCACTTTTTAAACATCATTTGAAGCAATCTTCATTTATTCGAATGAATATTTGGATATTCTAAACTGGAAAACTAGATACCGACAACACGTTTTTTGTATATTTTTATTTAAAACCGATAATGACTAATTATAAATCACGATCTTTCTTGAATCACTTCAAATATTAAATTTGAAAATATGCACTTGGCTTCACAAAGAAATCGATTCGGAGAGTTTTCTGAGAAATATATTTCTCAATGAACAAGCAGAATAAATTATTGAATTTTCCCTATTAGCTAAAGCAAATATTTAAATTCATACCTTACGAAATAGATTTTAAATTCAACAATTATTATTCTGAAAATTGTGTAAATACTCCTTCATGTTTAAAGAGATTATCTTTTTTTTTAAAAAAAAGAGTATTGAATGAATTTTGTATAGGTGAGATTACTCCAAAAATTGGTAGCAAATAACATAAAAAGATAGAATTTTTACTTTAAAAATTAATGAATCATTAAAGTGCATATATTGTTACCATTATTATTGATTTTTTTATTGATTTTTGAGAAGCAAACTTTTGATAACCCCCATTTGTGTCCTCTTACGATTATAAATATTTTATTGTGTGTGATCGCTGTTTATAAAACAATTTATAAAAACAAAATTTAGAATTAATCGTGGAAACAAATATAATTGGATCGAATAGAAGTATTAGATTTTAAAAATAAAACTTTCTAACTTCGAGATAATTCAGAGCCAACTTGATTATTTTTAAAAATCTAAATTGCATAGTTCTTAGTCTCACATAGCTGCTTATGTCTTAAAAGGAGAAACCAATTTTATTCTTAATAACTTTAGTACACACTAACGGGGATTAAATAAATTGGATTATCTTTACCGCTAAAAGCTTTATGACTTAAGCCTTCTTGAGAGTCTTTTTATCTATCATTTAAGCGCCACAAACAACCGAGAAAAAGGTACTTCAAATCAATTGACAGATTATAAGATGTTTTATTCGAAGAAAAACAAATTTTTAACTTCTTGTGAAAGCTAAATACTTTTTGTACACATGATAAAATTAATCTAAAAATATTTTACCTTAAAATTGCTGCAAAATTTCAGGGACTGATTAAAAAACAAATTCCGTTTTATTTGGATCGCATTTCTTAAAATAAGAGTAAATAAAATAGACTTAGTTGTCCTCCCTAGGTAAGTAGGTTTTATTTACGTCGCTCTATAAGGCAACGTGAGTGCTATTGGAGTTGGACCTCGTAAGTTTGAATCATGGCCAAGTAACGAGGTCGATACCTAAGGTGGCATCCCCTCACTGCACTTACACCCCCCCCAGTGTGAGTACTTTGAGCCTCGATGGGTTTAACGTGCATCAGTTCTACGCGGTAAGTGTTTAGTGGTACTAGGCCTAGTGTACGCCAATCAGGAGTCTTTGACGGTAACCACTAGGCAACCCGGGCCACTATCCTTCCTGGGAGTTGAGTTACTAATTGAATCACGGATTCGATACCCATTCATTTTTTAGGTAATCATATGTAAGAATACGTGTTAACGTGTCAAATGGATTTTCCATTCCTCTCACTACAATTCCTACCTTTAGAAGTTGTACGAGTTTAGACTCTGAGTTGCTGAGTACTATGCGCCTTTCCAGCGTTTCTCAAACTGTGGAGCACGCCCCCTAGAGGTGCGTAATGTCTCAAAAAAGGAGGGGCGAGCATATTAAAAATTCGAAAATATAAGATTATTTGAAAAATGTATTAATTTACTGAATGGAAACAAAGCAAATGTGTACAATCAAACGTAATAAGAAATCAAATGCATATTTACGACGATATATTATTCATAAAAGTACCATCACTGCTCATTGTATTTGATAATTAATTTATCAATATAAGTTAAGAGCAAATTTAATAATAAATATTGACTCCCATTGGCTTTAACAAAATGTAATACTCATCATGGTAATTTGTACGCTTAATAATTGAAGTCGTATTGAAGTAATATCATCAAAGTACATTATTATTGCATTCAATTCATCGTTATTATATGGAGGGGGATATTTATAATTGAAAGTTTGATCACAGATGTTGAGAGTTTGAGAAGCACTGTCTTACATCGATGCTGTTGTAGTTGTTGCTAATGCCATCCGTCTGACGTAGTCATATCGAGGCCCACGAAATTCGTCATGGCATAGGGCTATATATTGTACGCCTGTCGTTAGCCGCAGCTTTGAGCACCATGCAGGTGATAGAACAATTTGGCTCGGTTCCACCCCAATTTGTGGGAGAACACCCTGGGAGTGATCAGGGGTCTCCCACCTCTCTTCCCCTTCCACCAACCTCACGAGAGGACTTGCGGTTCGACGGCTATTTAGAGTGCCCCCAAGCCGCGAAGGCAGTATACATTTTATAAACATCCATGCCTTCTCCTGGATTCAAACCCAGGCCCTACGGAATAGCAGTCAGCGTCTCTAACCACTATACCGGATGGGCAACACATCGATGGTAATTAAGCCGATGAATAAAAATCTACGTTCAATTAATATCATTTCTCACAGTAACAATGCATGAAAAAAAGTATTCGATTTTCACAAATGTTCTATTATCGTAGGTTAAGCCTTTTTATAAAAGTAAAAGTGTAATACTTTGTATTAATTAGAAAACATTTCTAATTAATGAAATGTTTCTTGCAAAATATGCACTGATATACGTTTTACTTTTTTAGATAGTTGATACCTTTATTCAAGAATTTTTTAAGTGAGGGTGTAAGCTTTTGTATACAAGTTTGATATCTCTTCTCGAATCCATATTTTAGCTTCATTTTTGATTTTTCCTGCATCAAAGACGTTTAGTCCTGCGAGATGTTTCTTATTTCATGCATTGTTTTACCTGTTGTTTGAAAAAGCTATTAGAGATCACAGAAGACACCAAACTGATATTCATTATGGATATTTACCATACAATTCAGAACAATCAAGTCACGTTTCGCTACATTTTGACGATTCTGAATACTCACTGTAATTTTTGCATTCAAAAAAAAAGTTGTACTTCCCATTTGATGGGTTTTTGAATCGATCCAGTCATTGTGAAGACTTTTTACACGGATTAAATTTAATTTTTCAAAATGTTTCCACTCTTTGAACGCGATTCTTAAACAGGCGCTCAAGCTCAGATTTTAAAAGTAATTGGATTGATTTAATTTAATTCTTATGAAAGTATGTATTCTGCTAGTAATCTAACATGAGTTTTATGGTAAATAAAAAATATTTCTTTGATACCATAATATTCATTATCTATCTTCATATTCTATGAGAGTGAATAATGCATATTTTTCAGTTTATAAGTTGTGTTTGTATGCATGCATGCGTGTGTGTATGTATGTGAATAAGTGAATAATGCAATTTATTCACTTATTATGCATATTATTCGTTTCTAAAAGTGAATAATGTATATTCTATGAGAGTGAGTGTGTGAGCGGTTCTAACTAACACATAGATGCGCTAGTTTTATTGCAGTCACCTTTTTTTCAGTTAATATAACTTCAAAGACAGTGTTATATATAATAAAGTCATGACATTCTATTAAGTGTGAGTTGTGCTAAGAGTGACGCTACTTTGTTATTCAGAACAATGATCAAAACGTGTATTACACTGCTTGATGGGAAAAATACTTCAGCGAAGCAATACGACTACTGCTGTTCGCAGACCTGAAAAAAATGCTCGTAAGATTCGCACGAATGAAGAGCTATCGCTGAAACTGAGCTATTGAGCAAAAGATAAATCGTTCTACAAAAGTGTATGAAATGTTAGAGCGGGCTGGAATGATGCGTTGCTTGATGAGATTACGTTGATGATAAAGCTAATTTGAACAAAAAAACTGTTTTCTTTGTTAGCCGGACTTTTCAGCCATGTTTATGAGAATGAGATGTGTGTGATTCTATAAAAGTAAGAGTGAGTGCGCGTGTGTGTAAGCATTAATAAGTGAATAATACATAATCTAAGAGAACGAGAGTCAGTGTGTGAATGATTCTATGAGAATGAGAGTGAGAGAGAGTGTGTGTAGGATTCTATACGCATATGTTACATGAAACACTCCATGTTCTACGATAAAAAACTATGATCTACTAATAACAAATTCATATATATACATGTATATATATATATGTATATATATATATGCATATATATATATATATGTATATATAAAACATTTCAGAAAAAAAGGGGAATTATTCATCAATATAAATTTAAATTTGATTTAATTTATAGTAAATTCCGTTAGCTCAATTTTTTTAGCAATTCAATTATGGGTATTGTTGTCTCCCTTTGTATTTAATAGAATGAGTTCAGTTTCTGTTTTGATATTTTTTTCTTGTACACGTATAAACCATACCCTAATAAAAAAAATTTTAAAAAGAAATTATGTTTAAAATTAATAAATATTATCTCGTTCAGTTGGTATTGTTCTAAATGAAATTTTTATAAAATTGGTAGTATTAGTTGTATATTTGTTACCAATAATACTATATCAGTAGAATGTTTATTTCAAATGTGTATTAATGATGAGATAGACATTTCATTTGCATCTTCAGTAAAAATGTCGCTTTATCTGACGTAGCACTTTATACCTATTCTAGATGTATTATGCAGTAAGTAAGTGTTCCAACAATAAGCTGTGGGGAAATCCAATTTTAAATTTTATTCTTTTATTTATTAAGCAGAAAGATTTTCATTCTAATAATTGATATTCCACATCTTCCTATCTGGCTTAGTAATAAATCAACTTCAGCACCTTATCTTCAAATCCCTTTCTGATAAAATGAAATGGTTTCATATAAATTGGTCGTATGGCCTACTGTAGTCATTGTTTTCTTAGCATACATGTTGAAGGAAATTAAATATGTCTTTGAAACACCCCTATCGAGAATTAATAACTCAATTCCAATTCATGGGTCTCGAAGGCAACCTTATCATATTATAAACGAAACTTTTCTTCGTCTTTGACGTTAAAGTCAACACACAACTCAACTCAAATATTTAATAATCCAATCATAGCTTCCTATCGAAACAGCTAAGCAGTACCTCACAGTCACACTCTTTACATGCATATGGAGCGCATTTAAGCACATTCATTAAAATGAGACAGCCAATTCATCCATTGTAATTACTGGGACATATTTATGTTACAGTAACATAAACTCAGTTCTGACTCATATTTAGAAATCCATTTTAATACCTTGTTCAATAGATTTAGAATTAGTCTTTCGATTACTGGCAGCTGGAACGAAATAACACGATAATCATTTTATCGAAGGATCATATTAAGTGTGCTTCTGGAGCACTCTTGAAATAATATTAAGCTGAGAGAATTTGAACAGTTACGCAAAATATTAGACACGTGCGCTCAAAGAGATAAGGCTTTTAAATATCCCGATAAGGGATTTGCAATAAGGGGTTCGGATTGATAATTAATCACGTTTTTAAGTATGCTTATAAGTTGTTGGAGGGTAGTTAGAGGCTTGAGTTGAAAATGTTGCCATTTTTAGTGTAGAATGTTGAAATAAATTGTATCCTTGTGTAAAACGAATCTACCTTAGATCAGCGTTTCTCAAACTGTGAGGCGCGCTCCCCTAGGGGGGCATGAAAACCCTACAAAGGGGCACGAGTGTATCAAAAAATAAAAGATTATTTAAACAAGATATCAATCATTGGCATGGCCAAGTAATTTTAGCGCGTTTTTCACATGTTGTATTTTACAATAATGCAACTAATGAATTTTTACTAACAGAAAGTAGAACTGAACCACACTCCTCTAAATGTACTACTATTGAGCTGAAAAGAAATAATGACACAAATCTGTATCAGCACTATAAAAAAGCAAAACAAATTTTTTTTTTACAGAAGCTACAAAAGCCCGGACAAGGTGACTTAACTCCTGGTCTAGGCATAAAACTCTCTTCTATGTATTTAATCTAAGCAGGTAGATTTTCTTTAAAAAACATTTTGCAAACAATAAATTTACTAAGTTAAAATTTGAGAAAACTTTGTTATAAACTAGCGCAATTCAGGAAAATTCGGGAAAACTATGGGAAAATTTGAATATGATTCGTCTCATCTAGGGCACAAATGCCACCAAATGCCTAAAACCCGAGGTCAGTTGGTTGCTTATTGGCTGAGAAAAAGGTACGACAAAATATGGAACGAAGACGAAGACGAAATTTGCGTTCTAATGGCGCTTTTGTTCCACTACGTGAAAAACGCGCTAAAAATTATTAATTTACTGATAGTAAGCATGACAAAACACATTCTGACATACTAAATAAGAAAATACACATTTACACTAATATAATATACTTATAAATTGATCAGTACTGTACAATGTATTTGATAATAAATTTATCAACAGTAAACGAAAAGCAAGTTTAATCATTAGCATTGACTTCCATGGGATTGTCATATACAGAAATTTTCACAATTTAATATTTATCTTGATTATTTGTACGGTTATGGTATTAATTATTACACCACGATTGAATAGATTATGAATGAGATAAGTTTATATCCATTTCAGAAAGTGAAATTACTAAACATCTTTATTCCGCTCAATCCGTTACTATATTATTTCCCTAACTGGTTTTATAGTTCTAAGGCAACTCATTAAATCCATCATCAGATTCTTTCATAGTCAGATACAACAGCATAAAGACTACTAACATGTACTTAAAAATATAGACATAAATTATTTATCTTACAAATAGAACTAAACACACTACTTCCAACGAGCTCTCGTTGAAAGAGGAATAACATACCCAAGCTCATCTGCCTTCCTTCATCCATCAACGCTTGTTACTACACGGTTTATAATTAAAGTCGTATTGTAACTGTAGTATCAAATTACATTATTATTGCATTCAATACAATGTTATTGTAGGGGGGGGGGATGAAAACTATGATAGAAAATTGGGTCGCAAATACTGAAAGTTTGAGAAGCACCACCTTAGGTAAGTATTCTTAAAATTTGGAAATAAATCAGGACGTAATGCTTTGATAGTGATTTCCAAGGTGAAAATTCGTAAATTTGTGATCAAATTTATATGAAGATATATGACAGAATGAGGAATACCTCGCATATTAAATATTTTTTTTTTTTTGCTTTGTTTTGTATATTGATGTTTTTTAGATTTTTCTAAGTAAAATACAATTGGCCTTGAGAACATACTTCGGATAGTGTGATAATAGTTGAAAGTATTAAGAGAAATTTAGAATTTATTAGAGATGTAAAAAGTCTTATACGCGCTAATTTAAAACTCAGAAACATTCTTAAATAAAAGGTTGAAAAAATAAATCTTACGAATCTCAAAATAAAATAAAATTGTGTCCTTGAGAACATACTTCGGATATTATGGTAATATTTGAAAATAGTCAGATATACCTAGAATTTCTCGAAGATGTAAAAAATCTTATGCCAATTTAAAACTCAGGAACATTCAAAAATAAAAGGTTGAAAAAATAAATCTTTTGTTGATGTTTTTATTTATTTTGTCAATAGTGTTGAAGACGTGTGTTTCCATCAGTGAATAGATAAAATGTCCTTCACTTCGATCTTCTTCGTCCATTATACGAACCATATCTGAAATATTTCTATCGCAATTATGCGGTATTCTTTTTTGTTGATGCTTACTACCCTTTTTATCTAACAATTTTAGAAATTTGTGGCATAGCATACAACATCATTAGCTAGTGTTAAATTATTTCTTACTGTTTTATTACAATATTCTAAAAAAAATAAATAAATTTTCTGTCTAAAATTTTGTCTTATGACCATGAGTATAAAGCTTATAACATTGGAAAAAACCACACTCAATTGTATGTCAGTTTTAGTAATAGTACTTTGAAATATTAAATTCCTTTTTTTGTGTGTGTGTGTTTCCTGAATGTTCACAAATTAGATAAAAATTGATATAATTATGTTAAAGATAAAATTATATTGTTTAATTTCCAATGAATTTTAGAGATTTGTGATTAATCTTACTTAAATCCCAGTAATAAATCAAATCCATATCAATCATTTGTTTTAGCCTAGAACTAATCAATCAAGAAAAATACGTATATATTTATTAGTCAAAGTAAAAAAGCCAGTTCTCTTTTCATTTTCTTTAAGTGAAAACTTTGAGAAATTATATATAAACAGCTTATTTAAATACATGAAATTTAAAAAAAATATTTTACAAATAAAATGTAATGTAATATAAAATATATATATTATTTATACATATATATGTATATATATATAATACATATATATATATAATACATATATATAACATATATTTATGTATATATATATATATTTCAAAAATATACACAAAATAGTTATAAACCTAAGATAACTATAGTCATGATAATACAAAGTCTTAGCCACAGTAGCACTAAAGCAAACTCCTGGCCTTAGGAACCAGGATTGCGGCCAGCCAACCTTCACCTGCATTTGTTAATACTCTGGGCCATAGGGAAAGCAAGAAATTTCTAGAGAAGCTTAACTATTATTACAAATAAAACGATAATATTATAGCCTATAATAAATATATGTGTACATAGAATGTTCCTGAGTCTGAGAAGAATTGTTCCATGACTATAGTTAAGTTTATAACTATTTTGTGTATATATATATATATATATATATATATATATATATATATTTGAATTGTATATATATATATAACACACACACACACACATATATATATATAACAAATATATGAAATATATATTCATTAAATGTTATTTATATCAATCTTTCAGTTTACTTCACTTTTGTGTACAAAACGCAGATGCGCAGGAAAAAAAGTTAAAATACAGTCTAAATCAAGTTCCAGCCATTCTAATTGTGAGATCAATGACGAAATTATTTACAATTAAAATACAGCCTTTTAAATGCGATTTATTTGAACCCATAATCATTTAAATATATAAGGCATCAAAGCTTCAATAGAAATGCAATACAACCGACTCTTCAGTAAAATATATTACACAAACAACACTTAAGCCTCAGTCATTGCATCTAAACTATGTGCAAGGGAATACAATTACTCAAAGGTATCAGCTGGGTTCATTTTCAATGCTTTAATGAAAGCGTGAATTACCATAGAGAATCATATTAGATTTGAATGGTGTTATGATATTCATTCGATATTATGTAGAGCCCAAATGATACTTACACAATGGACTTTAATCATATTGTATAATATTAAGATTATAAGCATATATTATTCGAGA
Organism: Trichonephila clavata; assembly: GCA_019973975.1. Lineage (NCBI taxonomy): Eukaryota > Metazoa > Arthropoda > Arachnida > Araneae > Nephilidae > Trichonephila > Trichonephila clavata. The sequence continues at coordinate 121,424 of BMAO01012615.1, read as the reverse complement.
GGTGTAAATTATTCATGAAGTATTAAGGTGCCATTCTGTATACACATATATATTAATTATTTTATATGTAAAATTCAGAGGAAAAATAATTAGTATCTATGTGTTACTGGAAGAAATTATTTCAAGGGAAAAAAACCCAATGAAATAAATTCTTCAGAATTGTTTATTTAACGCATTAAAATAGTTTGATGGTCCCCTAATAGCTATGAGTTCTTGTAAATATTTTCCCCCTTCATTCATCTTGCTTTTTACTGTATGAATACATTTCGCTTAAGAGATGTGTTTTGATTATAAGTCCCATTCCATTCTATGAAGGAAGGTGGAACGTTACGTATGATAGCATGATGAAACACATAGAGTAATTAATGTGTTAATGTATTTTCTTAAGAAAAAAAAAGAAATTTAAATTAGAAAGTAATAAAGCATTTAATTTAAACTGTTTTTATGAACACATTGAGAATTCATTAAATGTTTTCATTTTAATTTGGAAGAAATAATTTGCCATCTTGAAAAAATTAGATTAGAGTGGAAACTTCTGCAGGTAATGCTATTAAATTCTGAGTTAGTGCGTTCTTATTAATATCACACTATACGCCATTACTATGGTCATTAATGACGGACCTAGTAATTTGGAACCATGAGCAAGTGGAAAGGTTGATATCTGAGATAACACACTCTTCTCTCCAAACTTCCACACCACACAAAACGGGGGGGGGGTTTCTAGGGCTCAAACTCAGGACACACACACCCCATTACGAGTCTGGGACCATGACCAATAGGCTACCATAACCACAAAAATTCTGAAAACTTGAAAACTTTTACAAAACTGAATTGTGTTTCTTTTTCTTTTTAATGAAGCACTTTGCAATGTCGGTCGGTTCCTGCTTCCCTCTAATCCCCCTTGTCTACACTCGGACCTGGCTAGATGTGTGGGAGGAACTGAAAAATCAGTAGACATGATTCACTCAAATTATTTTATTGTCACCAAAATATCAAGCAAGCACAATAATAATCTAATTAAGATAAGTGATGAGATAGCAGCGCGTGAAGATGAGACTCATTAGCCTGGGAATATAATAATACGGACCCTCAACTGATTCCACGACAACTTTTACAAGCTTAATATAAACTACGTCGCGCACTAATAAGCTAAATTTCTATTTAAACAAGGATTACGATACCTGTACTTTTATGAAGTTGAGTCCTCCAGTTGAGGCCTTGAATGCGATCCTTATCCGGATTTAATCACCGTTGAGTGATAATCTCTTAGACTTCTTCAATTGATAAACTCCGATTTGCACTTAAAAATTTCACCAACTAACTCCCCAAACTCGCGAAAACAGAACTTATATAACATATTTAATTTACATAATCACGTTTCCTTGCTACGGTGAAAGTTGGTTGGTAATATTATTGCCCCAGAAAAGTCCCAATGGGTTAGTTATAGACGCGTATAGATCCGTCTCAACTTGATAGACTGATAAATGATGATTGGCTTCCTTATTTCAAGTAATCTCCAGATAACTATGACATATATATATTATATATATATATATATATATATTATATATATATATATATTATATATATATATATATATATATATATATATATATATAATAATAAAAATAAATATATAATAAATATATAATAAAAATATAATATATAATATATATATACGCATAATTTGATAACTTATGCACTAACTTTTAACACTTTACTGTTATGATTCGAAATCTATTTTCTATTCGATGTGGAATATATATATGTGGAAAAGCTTGAAATAATTCTTCCGCACGATAACTTGTTGAAGTGTAAAATTACCTGTAGTATGTTTGGTCTTTGTCAATTGATGTAAAGCTTTAAATAATTATAAAGGAAAAGTTTACATACAACAGATACATTGAAATCAATTATTTTTCCGTAATAACAAAAATATTAAGAACATATAACTTTGTATCTTAAATGAAATCCACGATAATAAATAACATTATTTTACACATACTTGGTCATTATCAAATGACTTCCCCCATTTAATTTATGAACATTATATCAACTTTTATGTAATTATCTTCCTTAAAAAATTAACTGATCAATAAAGTTTCCTAAGGGTATTTATCACAATGCGAAATTCTCTTAGAAATCTGATACTGGAAGTCTTTATTAATATCTTGTCTACTTTAGAAGTCTTATTTATTTATTAGACGCCATAATAGACTCTTCTCACGATTTATCAGGATAAGTTTCCTCGGCAACTTATTTTTAGCTGTTATGAATATTTACTACCTAGCATAAACTCGCGTAGAATTTCTGACACACTGGAAAATTTAAATATCTTCTTTGTAGATTATTCTTTGATTTATAAGGTACTGAAAAAGTGATTTATTATATTATTCCATTTTAAATGTCTAGTTTTTAAAGCTTATGATATAGTGTATTCATTATTAATTTATTTTTATAAAAAATATAAATGGCGTTTCATCAAAAAACAACTAAAATAGCGTTATTGGGTAAATTTTTAACAGGGAGGATGTAATATTCTATTTAAATGGGATGAGTATATAAATATTAGTTAAATTCATAGTAATTTTTCAATTTCATAGATTTTAAAAAAGTATGTTATTTAGGAATAATAAATATACACACTCAACTAATTTCAAACGTGTTGCCAATATATTTTCTTATGTAAGCAATAAAAAATTGTTTTTCTCTTAACAATACATTAGAAAATTAGAATACCGTATTAAAAAGATTTAATATTTTTTCATCTCTATATTAAGGGAAAATAAAACTATCAGTTTACATGAAAACAAGTATGCAGTGCAATAACTTTACGATAAGTAAAAATAATTTTGTTTTTACTACATTATAAAAGTAAATTTAAACGTTCTACATAAAAGAAGTAAATGTTTGATCATTACACATTAAAACAATGAAAATAAAGCTTTATTTACAATCAACATGTCATGCTAAAATTAAATTACCGTCTGATGAAAACAAATAATTCTGTCCTCGAAAACATATAAAATATTTTTTCATTATTTCAAAGAAATTAATAATGGAAAACTGTCTAAGCAATGCGTAATAAGTGACTGTAATTAGAACAAAATGTTGTTTTTGTTATTTCACTTTTTTTCTTTTATAAAAGTGCGTATCTTCGTTATCATGAATATACAAATGTAAATTGATCTATTACATTTAAAGGAAAATATAAATTTGCTATCTTATAATGTCACATTTACTATTCTTACAATTAAAAAGGACTCCACATATCAGATAAGTGCCAGGAAAAAACCGACTTTTAAAATATTTTGTTTACTCCCTTACTATAATCAGAACAAATATTAACTGTCAAAATTACTCTATAGAAATGCAAATAATTAAAAAGATATTTTTAATCTAAAACCAATTGAAAATGAATCTCTTAAACAAGCCTGCTAAATTTCCTGGACTTCTGAATACGCAAGAGCTACATTTAAAGATTACTCTTAAAATTAAACTAAATTTCAAATAATAGCAATCTTATTTTTAACTTTCATTGTTATCTGATATTGAATTACAAAGAGACTTCTGATATTGATATAAAAAGATAATGTGCACACACAAAAAATTCTTATCAGCAATTGCAAACGGCATTTTTATTAAACTACGTACCGTATATATAATTATTTTATAAAAAAAAATGAAAGAATAGTAAATGTTGAAAATTTACTAGATACACTACATGCATGTTTTTTAAATAATGTATCACAAAACTTGAGTTAATTTTCGATAATTTAAGAGACAATAACTAAAGATTTAAATTATGATTTTTAAAATTATTTAATATTTATTTATGCCTGATATCAGAAATAAATAGCTAACAATATATGTATGAATATTTACTTGAAAGACACATTTTTAAGATAAATCAAAATACAATATTTAAGCATCTAAAAAGAGGTAGCTGGGTGGTGCAGTTGGTTTGCCGTTTGCCTTGTACACCTAAGTTTACGGGCTCAAACCCGGCTCAAGTCGGTGGATTTTTATGATGCAGAAAATTGAAAGCGTCCATGTCATGTGATTGTGCAGCATGTTGAGATCTCTAGAGTGCCTGTTTGGTTTGAGAGCTACAGGCAAAATTAAAATTCCTAGTGCTATTTCGATTTGTCAGAGCTCAAGTGCCTCCTCTGGGGAGGAAACTGGATGTCAAAACTACATTGCGGCTATTGGTACTCCACCAATATGGTACCGCACTTAAAAGTGAAACCAACTCCCAAGGAAAGTATTAGGTCTGCAAATGTAAAATACCAATCTGCAGCCCCGTTGAAAAAAAAGTATCTAATAAAAAAAAAGTTCCTATAAATATATTCAACTTCCTGTGTGTGTTGATTTCTCTGCAATGACACTCTCCTTGGAGAGAATTGAGTTTTACGGAAAAATTCGATTTGCACACAGCATGGGCTTGAATAACATTATGGCATCCCTGAAGATGTATTTTTCCACATTGGCAACTTTATTGCCCTCGGTGACATATTTGGCAAAAAATTATTTTGCCAAAGAACCATGACAAGAAGTATGTGGAATCAACCCTTCTGGAAATTTCTATGAGGATATATAATAGTCCCGGTGGAACTCGAGATTTGATTCAGTCGAAACCAGAATCTACTTGTGATCTGACTTCGATAAGAGAGAGGTTTTACCTGCCTGAGCTGCTGTTTTTAAGAGCCGTTTCTTAAGTGTTAAGACGTTGTTCTAGCGTGTTTATAACGAGTGAGTGCATTTTATATTAGAATAAATAATGTGTTATACTATTTTTTGTGTACATACATTTATTCAGTGGAGTAACGTACACCCCGCCACCCCGCATCTCAGGGGTCTGGGTAGCAAAACTTAACTTAATAGGCTCTCAGTAACGCCACTGTATCGATTTGTCTTCACGTATATGTCTTCTTGTATTCTGGCCATTTATATATATTTGGTATTAATTAGTTAACTGTAGTCTTTGGCTGCTTTTCCCCACGCAAATTTGCAAGAATATATTTTTATATATATTTAGAAAACCGTTGCCACATTTAATAATATTCCACTAAAATTTAATCATTTACGTAGGTTGCCATATATCTCTTGAGTATGCGAATTTAGTACTTCGACGGTTTCTATATTAAAATAGCCAATTTAGTCGTACATTTGAATACTTCTTTATTTTTTTATTTGAAAATACTTACAATAAAAGTGATATATACCTAATATAAACTTAAACTTTAAAAAATCAAAACCTAAGGCATTACATACACTGTTACTTAATACTGAACCAAGATCCTTTTTAATAATTGCTATACGCTTTACACAAAATACTGCTGTCTGAATTGACCCTTATACCAACATATACATCTTTCATTAGGGATCCCAATGCATAATAATCACTCGACCATACTACCAAATTTTTTAGATGATTAAGTCATTTTTCAAATAAACGGGTAATTTAAAAGAACAAAGTAACGTTCCACGTCATTTAGCGGAGCAAACCCAGACCATAACACTTTTTTAAAACCTATCAATTCGGCCTGTTTCGGTCCAATTTGTCTAAATAGGACTGGTATGCATAGTATTTCAGCTTGATGTATCCTGGTAAATCAGATCTATTTGCGTCTGCAGCATAAGCATTAGAGCTGCTCAAAATGGAAGGAGGCTTGTCAAAAAATATTCGGAACATATCTCACGTTTAGCTCGTTATGTCGGGGTAATAAGACTGAAAAATGGGGTCCTTCGGCATCTATTTTCTGTGTGCTTGATAATTTGCAGGCAAAGAACAAAAAGGGTGTGTCCTTATTGGGTTGTATCATTAATTTAAATCATGTGACATTTCTCAGTACCCATTGGTTTAACGTCCCTGAAGTTTTCGAAAGCTTCCCTTTGATTAATCTATTCCAAGGAAAATGGAATGGGCAGAAAGAGATTGCCATAAAGTGAAAGTTGCAGTTATTTTTTTATATGAATGGGTGCTCTTGCGAAAATGGTATTTATACCTGGGTACTGATTTGTAGAACAGTTGACCAATCACCTTATTATCAGATTATATGAAAAGCAAGGATATCGAAATATGCCATTGCAATTTTTTTTAAGGAATAACTTGGTTACTTTTAATGTATTCATTTAAATTAGTTAAAGCATAAGAAATTTTTGGAATGCAATATTTTAAATTGAGTTTTGTGTGATTAAATTAAAATCATTTTCTAAATACGGATTTCATAATATTAAACATAAATTGTGTAACTACTCATTTAAAAATGTATTTTCAAAATGGTACATTGAGAATAACATTATTTAAAAAAATATACATATTAATTTAAAGTATAAAAGTTTTAAATATTATCGAATGCAGAGAAATAGTAAAATTTATTACTATTAGATTTAGTAAATGTTAGAGATATTTTACTGCGATTCTTTATGAGGAATTAATAAACAGCTTAAATATACTAAATAAGTATTTCATGTTGATTGCAATTTCACTGATTGATAGTAAAACAATATTTAAGAAATTGTCAAAGCGCTTACATTTTAAAATTTAACTCATATTTATTTGATGTAGCATCTTAGAAAAGTCATTCTTGAAGTTTTTTTTAAAAACTATTTAAGAAGCTCAGTGTTTAGTTATATTTTCAATGCTTTCCGTCAAATCTTATTTTGTTGTGAATCGCTATTAAATTAATTTTAATAATATTTTATTATCATAATTTACCTAATCAGTTCATATAGATGGATGAATTGAATATTAAATTCCTTTGTATACATACTTGAGTATATGTAATATAATTGCTGTATTTCATAAAATCAAAAGAAATCTAGACATTATTGAAGTATCTAACTTCTGGAAATATGTTGATTGTATACAACAAATAATGTAAAAAAATTAAGTCAATTCCTATTTAGATCAACAAAAAAAATTATTTTAATTACTTTTAATTAAATTGTTACAATTAATAAAAATATGTATATACATATGACAGATTCACAACATTATGTGGCAATTAATTTTTATTAATTACCATTAAAGTATCATATTGTCATCCAAAACAATCGTGCATATATATTTTCAGTTCAACTGAATGCTTTGAAACCAGAGAAAAAAATCTTTTACAGTTTTGACCCAAGTCGCTAAAAAGGAAGTCAACGTGGCTGTATCTGTAATTCTTTAAATAATTAATTTTAGTCAGTTAATTTTAATTAATTATAATCAAACTATCGTATTGTTACCCAAAACAATGGTGTATAGAAAATTTCAGCTCAAATGAGTGCTTTAAAAATGTGAGAAAAAAACCTTCTCAAGTTTGACGCAAGTCGCCAAAAATGATGCCAACGTGGTTGTATTTGTAATTTTTTGAATAATAGTTTTAATCAGTTTTTATTAATTATAATTAAATTACTGTATCGTGTCATCCAAAATAATCATGTATATAAAATTTCAGCTCAATTGAGTGCTTTAAAATGTATTTTATTAACGATTGATTATTTGAACAAGATTAATATATAAATCTATACAGAATGTGAGCTACTAGTAGGAATTGAAAAATATGTATGCATGCATACTAATTATAGTAAAGGTATTTATGTCAAAAAAGAACTTATAAAATCTTAGTGCAAAATCAGTTTTATTATTTCGGTTTTATAATTTTCTTTCCAAAAGATTATTCCCAAATAACATAATAATGTATATATATATATGTACATACCAGATTCACTTAATATGAATTTAAATTTCAATCTTGTATATTTTTTCTGCGCATCGTATTTATAATCATTTTTCTAAGCTCCAGTCTCATTTTGTCTCCCTTTAAAAAGAACTAAACTCTGTGTTTTGTGATTTATTTCATATTCAAAGAAAAAAAATATTATTTAAATATCTTGCTCATGCATTTTTCCTCAAATAGGGGTAGCTAAGTGTTTCCATAAGACCAACTGCCCAGTTTCTAAAAAAAACTGTTATTACCTATCACTTAACCACGTGATTATAACATATGTATTATTCTCCTCTTTGAATTTCCCTAGCTCAGAGTGTGTGAGGATTCTTCTTTTTCTTTTCTCAGTATGTACCAGTAGCAAAAATTTGCATCATGACCATTTTTTCTGCGCTTATATACGTTAACAAATTAATAAATTATTTTTTTACATTATTTAAGTTAATAAATTATTTTTAATAATTTTTCTCCTTTCACGATTGTCAACACCAGGTGTGGCCAACCCGCGGCACGCGTGACACAGTGTGGCACGGTGGAGTTGTAACAGTGGCACGATAAGACATGCTGAAAAATTAAAAAATGTTTGAAAAGATAATAAATAGCTTTTTTTTTATACAATTTTCTTGAAATGGGGATGTCTCAGTCAAAAAAACCCTCAAAATTTGGATCAAAATTTGTTTGTGAATAAATGTTGTCTGCTATATAGAACATGAAGATACTAAAATAAATATGATTGAAAACTAGCTGGTGTGCAACTATAATAACCTACTTTTGTAAGCATCTGTAAGAGCTAATCATAATATAGATGACTTGGTAAAAAAAGTAGTTGTTCAAAAGCCCTATACAGTAAATACTGAGCACTTAGTGATAATTTTGAACAAAATGATTCACAAGTTACTCATTTTAATTTTATATACTTAACCTAATTGTTTGAACTTGTTAAAAGTTGATTAAAATAAAAATCTAAGTTTTTACTTTCCTCTTCTTTATTATACTATTTTTAAATTTCAACTATATATCCACATTAAAAAATGTGCTAATTGCTTACAAATCCCATAATAAGCCTATAAATAACATTTTTACACTTTTCCACATTTGTTTGTTTGAAAAGTTGGAAGTGGCACATTTAATTATTTTTTTTTATCAAATAGTGACACTCTTCCCAAAACGGTTGACCACCCCAGGTCTACACAATGTATTCCTTGCATTTATATATATATATATACATATATATAGTAGTAACATTAGTAAAACAATTATTTGTATGAAATTATTGTTATTAAATATGTATATGATGTAAAGAAAGTTCTGTAATTGTTTTTCAAGTTAGTCTTGATTACACTTACATAAATTTTGAAACAATTACATAATTATTTCGAGAATATAATCCTTAAATGCTTAGATATTTAATTAAAATTTCAAAATGTAGAACTTTAAATTTTTTTTTTATTTCCGCTACTTAAAGTTTCATAAAAATTTACTTTTTTTTTCAGATCAGCAAATCGGATAGCAGTACGGTTTTTCTTCGGAACCTGAGCATGGAAAGTTTCGGAAACTACACTTGCCAAGTGTCTACAGACAAACCGTACTTTCGTTGTGTTCAAACGACTCGTCAGTTAGAAGTAGTGGGTAAGTAATGGCTTCAGATTTTTTTTTGTCTCTATTTAAATTAGAACCACTTAAGTGGAACATAAGTTTCAAATATTAAGCTCTTTGCATGTGTGCCATATTTTAAATCTTTATGCATTACTTTAAGTATGTATTTTCATAAAATAGTAGGTACATTAGTGCAATTTTGATTTTAATATAAAAGTAAACTATGAAACAAAAAATGCGTTACGGCGAAATAAGTTATGAAATCTAGGTTAAACTGAAAATATAGCACAAATAGAAAAAAAAAATCTATGCACAGTTATGCTACGCGCAAAAATTATTTAATGTTATTACGCGCAAAATTATTTAATTAATTATTGATAGCTATTATTCTATGTGTACTTAAATTGCACCACCTAATCAAAGAAAAAAAATTTCTAATTTAAAACTCTGCTATTCCTTTTTGAAAATAAAACATAATTCCAATGCATTGGTTTTTGTAGCAAATCTTCGTAGCAATTATATACATGTATATATATCAAAATATCTAAATTATTCTGTGGATAAAAAGAAATCATAATTATTTTGAGCTGGTATAATATTAAAATAAATATCTAGAAAAATCCAAAACATCAAGAGAAAATTTTATTAAACCAAAAGAAATATATATGAAGAACATTAGATATTTAACAATTTAACAATGAATCTGATACTACAAACAAAGAATTATTTATTTTTTCCAATGGGTCTTTTTATTGGTATTTTTGCTTTTGCAGACTAAGTACATTCCGTGGGAGCTGGTATCACTTTTTAGTGCAGCACCATATAGGCGATACCAAATGCCGCAAGAAAATTTGGAAGCAACAGTTTCCTCCCCAGAGGGAGGCACCTGAGCTTTGACAATGCGAACTTTGTTCTAAGAATTTAATTTTGTCAAGAACACCCAAGCCAAACAGGTATTCAAGGGATTTTTTACATGCCGCATAATCATACGATTTTCTGCATCATGAAGATCCACCTACTTGGGCCGGGGTCTAATCCACAACGTTGGGTACAGAAGGTCATCGACAAACCAACCACGACACCCAGCAAACACAGAATTATATTTATTTTACAAATAATATTTTAAAAAGGATATTAAACATTTTATCAAGATTCTAATGAAGTCCTTGTTGAAGAATTCGTAAGCATTTACAGCTGTTTATCTCTTCTAAAATAAATGTCCACTGATGTATCTACTAATATATCTTATAACTTTTCAACGCGTTTTCTCAAACTGTACTAAAATATCTATTGAATCTTATGGGCAAGTGTAAGCTCCCAAGTAAGATTTTAAATTAATCTTAATAGTAACAGATAATATAGCTCATTATTACACAGAATATCTATGACTTAATTTAAAAAAGGATTATAATTACAGAAATAATAGAAACTCAAATTATTACAAGCAAAAAAAGAAGTGTAATAAACTTCATTTGAGGTAATTCATATAACAGTATCTTAATTTTGAGATAAAAATAAAAAGTTAGTTTTAACTTGAAATAAACACAGTTTTTTTATTCAGAAAAAGAATACTTTGTAAGCTAATTCCCAAATCAACTTAACTGGTGGCCGATACAAATACAAAGAAAGAAGATACTAGCTTTAAAAACATTTTTGAGGGCTGTTTTGAATAGTAAACAGAGATTTTCTTTCACTTTTTTTTCTTGCATAACATTTCACTTTAATGTTATGGTTTTGGAGGGAAAAAACTTAATATTTTTAAAGAATTAAAAATACAAAAAATAGCACCCTCATAAGCAAAATATACTGAAAGAATTTAGTGGTATAATTCCCGGGGGAAATATAAATACAAGCTTTCAACAGTTAAACAAAAAAATTTGTTGTTTTTCGTCAACTTCTAAAAACATAATTTAACCTTACATATTCAGAAGAAAACCTTTTAATTAGTTTTAAGCTTGTTTACCTTACGTAAAAATGGCATGCCTGCTAATTTAAAATGGAGAATTTAAATGGATTGAGAACGTGCGTCTTCAAGGAAGTATTTTTGGGAGTTTTTGCGGTTTTCTATGAATATCTAAAATAATTAAACATTCAATGATTATAATAGTATGCATTCATTGTAATAGTAATTTTATAACGGGCGTGATCTACTATCAGCCCCACCTAAGGGTGTGGGAGGGAGGGAAGGAAGACTCGCCATAATGCCTTTCAACTATTTACTAAACACACAAAATATCAATAGGCAGAATTCTATATAATCAAACTATAAGAGATGTTCCTAATAAGAGCAATAGGAGAATAAACCACGAGATACGCGATTTATGAGAAGATTTCTGTTATATTGATCCTCCTTTTTTCGAATCACAATCCACTACTTTAAATATCCGAGTTATAAATTTACTATGGTGATCAATCGTCACTTTAATATCTTCAACTATCTAATCTCTGAAAGGCTCTATATCAAATATACTACTACCTGATGTGTAGCACTCTCTATATCTCAATCCCCATATAACTTCGTCTATCCATCTAACTAGCTAGCAAACCTATACTATTTATAACCAATCTAATCTGCATATCACGGTTTCTTCTTCAAAAGTGTTTGTTGTGATTATTTCCAATTGATAGGCCAAAGATTTCCCAAGAGGATTAGATGAAGAATGCGTATAGATCCATCAGAATTTTATTAGTCATTAGATTCGAGTAATTTTATGACTACAAAAAAATCACTCATAAAACATTTTCTTTTGTTTGAAAAAAATTATGTGTTACAAATTTTGGTTTAAAAAATAAAGCCGCAATTCACAGAATGAGATAACAAAATGATTCATTAAATTAAAATAAGGAAAAATATGCACGTTTGTAATAAAATGCATTCGGATACATAAATTAAAATCGTTTCAATTTATTTCAAAATAGCGTCTGATATTAAACACAGAACTATGAGGGTCATTCTGAAATTTTTGAGATGCACCTGGGTTTGTAAAGTTATACTTACAAAATTTTAGGAGGGTTCAAAGTAGTCTCCTGCAGCATCAACGCACTATTTTTGGACGATTTTTTTCACAGATTAAATGCTGTAAATCATTCATTTCTTGGAATTGATTTAAAAAAAGTTCATTTACAGTCACATCAATCTCTTTTCCCGAATGAAAATGACGCCCACGTAAGTTCTTTTTTAGATTAACAAATAACCAAAAGTCATGCATAGCTAGATTCTGAGAATAAGGTGTAAGCTCTATCACTTTAATTTGCTTTTGCCTAAGAAACCCAACTGTTAATCCATCTGTAATGGAAGATGTATATTGTCATAGTGAAGCATCAGTCCTCTAACATTCATTTTTTGAAGAATTTCTGGAAGATATTTAGTGATATACCAGTTTGTTGTTACTATCTTCTGTTTTACCAACTTGATGGCTTTGACCAAACCCGTAATTCTGACTTCAATTCCCATACTTTTTCATTCTTTGTTGTCTTTTCACTTTTGTCGGCCTGATATCATCTTCAAAGACCCCTACTTTGCTTTTTAGGACGTGTTGGAACGTCAAACAAACATGGAATATACGCCTTTCTTCACCCGTTACAATTTTAGAAATGATGTGGTGGCCATCATCATTTGGCAATTTAAAAGGTTTTTTATTGATTTTTACACGCTCCTCTCTTTTTGGTGCTCAGTTATATTATTAGGAACACAACGGCAATGAGCTGTTTTCATATGTATTTTTTCATGAATAATTTGTATACGGCTACAGATTCATTGCTAAGTATATTCAGCATCATTTGGTAGGTACAGCGATTAGCATTCATTAACAGATTTTGTATAGCAGACACTTTATTAAGGATTACTACCGACCGTTGCCTTCCTGCGTGTTATTCATCCTAAAAAGAATTGCGACCTCTGCACCTTAACAATTCTTTAAACCATCTGCATGCAGTAGCACTCATGGAGATTCATCACCAACTGCTAGTTGCAGCCGTTGAACGCATTCGTCTTGATTTAATTTCACTTTAAAATCATAGCCCGATAATTTCTTGCGTAACTCCATTTTCTCTTCTGTCTGAAATTCATTCTACGCTAAGAAACTTGAAGTATGTCAGTAATGAAAAATTGTCTGCTGTGTTAAAATGTATTTTTTTAAAAATTAAACCGTTTTCTTTTTTAACTTCTCGTCTGCGCGTATGTGTTAAAATTTCCTGCTCGGTACATTTCCTACTCAAGACGTGTTAATTTTCATCTTTCATTGTTGTTGTTTCGAAGATAAGATGTGGTCGCGGTAAAAAAGGGAGAATGGTCACGTTCTCGTGCCCGGCGCATTCAAGCTGCAGGTTCGATATGTAAAGCCAACCCCCCACCATGCTGAAGGAATCATACGTGTTAAGTCTGTCGAGGGGTCAATGTTTTCCCATTGATATGATGTGGAAGTTTGAAAATATGGGTGTCAGTTCAAGTGTCATCGTCGTCACTTGACAATGTTTCAAAAATAGTGCGGTGCGTCACCAATAGTCCAAGCGTTGCTTCAAAGCGTGACGTAATCAAAAGAGGGAATCAAATTGAAGAAGATATACGTTTAATTTCATTTCCGAATAGAACTTAAGTTTTTCAAAGAAATAGAATTCTGTCATAAAACATCGAGCAAGGTTTCCAAGTCGTGTTTATCGAGGACTTCTTGGTGGCATTGATTCTATAAAATTGGGTATTTGAATGATGTGCTACAGACGATGCACCGTGTAGATGCGCTGCATGCGTTTCCACAAAAACGTTCCTGACAGAAATGGCGGCTCAAATAATGCTCATTCTGCAGATTCCTTCCCTTTTATTCTTATAAATGCATGGCGCACAGGTTTTGAAGTTTACATCATTTGCTTTCCTTGGTGTACGGCTGTCTACTCTGAAGTTAGCATAATATTCTAATCTCCCATTTAGGGTAAACATCGTAATTTTTAGATTTTTCTTCATTTCTTATAAAAGTTTTAAAGCCATTTTAAAGTACTTAAATTTAAAAGCCACTCGAAACGTTTTAATTGTATTAACATTAAATGTGGAATTCAAACCAATTCGTCATTTTTGGGATCCCTTTCACTGCAAAGCCGCTTTTAAGACTCGTGTGAATGATTCCACAATAGAAAAAAACCAGAATCTGTAATTGTATTTAAATTTTTCAAATGTTATACGTGTGTTTTTCGTGTTTGAAGAACTTCAATACTATAATTTTTATTACAAAATAATACTTTTCATCTCCACAGAAATCTTAAAAGCATTGAAATTTGTAAATAATTATTTTTATGGAAGTATACACACAGTATATCAAACAAACATATAAACAACACACCTTAACAAGTCTTTCAATAAATGCTTTATAAATCTGTATCCCAATTAGAATAAATAAACTATTAACTTCTCGTCATATTCAAATGCTCATTTTTGTTAAGATGTTAAATTTTCCAGTCCTTTCTTATTTTCTAGTGCCTTCTAATAATGTATCATCTTACTCCCGTTAAAAAAGAAGAAAAGAGGAAAAATGAGTCCAATAAATAACATTATACATAGCTTTTCCAAATAATGAACTAATTTATCAAAACCATTGGGCAGTTTATCATTGTTTAAGAGTACCTTGTGTCTCAAAGAAAATCGAACTCAATTACCGTTTTCGGATGTTTTCACTGAGCAGGGAAGGATGAAAACACTCATCTCAGACAGTTTAGCTTTGAAATGCATCATTAATTCTCAGTGTATTGAATGATGGCACTGGAAATGAAGACAAGATTGTTTTTGTTCAAGGACAGATTCACTTTAAGTTTTAATGATACTGAAGAAAGTCTTTTCAATGTTGCTAATGATGACCTTGTATTGTGGACTCGTGCTTAGTCGAAAGAAAAACTTTGAGAAAAAAGGTAAAATTTGGCTTTCGTTCGGTTGACTTTTATGGGAGCTTTCATTTGCTTCGGTTTGGCCTCTTTTTATTTCTTAATGGATTCCTTAAATAGTTTTCAATTGTGTTCGAATTTAAAGACACTTAAAGTCTTTATTGTGGAATGTTGAATTCTGGGCTATAAGGGTTGAATTACATGATTTTGAATTATGGTTAAAAAAGCAGATCTGAATTTGAGTTAATCTCACTAACCGTATTTCCTCATTCGGTTACAAAAAAGGCATCAAAAATCAAATCGATTTTAAATTCAGAAAACTCAATTACGATTATTACAAAACATATGCGAATTTTTATGATGAATTAAGATTTGAATTTGTGACCATGATTTCCAGTAGAAACACCCACGATCTCGTTTAGCATAAAAAATTTTACATTGTTCATTATCATAATTTAAGTTATAATATTTTGAAAAAAAATCTGAAAAAATGCATACATTCAGGCTACTGTGATCTATTTCCGTTATTATTTTTGTTTTCATTTAATGTATTTTTTGTGAACTTTGCCATAGGATGACTCGGAAAAATGGAAGCATTAAATAGCACTCCATGTTATTTACAAAAATTCATAATATTACTTCAGATTCCACTAACGTTGAAAAAGTGAAGCTTGAATTTCCAAAATTGTTAAATTCACCAAATACTCGTATCATGCAAAATGAGTGAGTGTTTATCAATATCTCACTGTAAACTTTTGAGTAACCCACGTATTACTTCAGGGTCTAAAACAATATGAGGTTTATTTATGGAGTGTCCAAAGAAACCGAGTTCTCCCTGAAGAATTTAGAGCATTGATTCCCAAAGTGGTCTATATCGACCCCAGGAGTCTATGACGACCTGAAAGGTCGAAAAAACAATTTGGGAGTCCATGAGGTGTAAATGGGGACCTGCAAAAGTGGCTATCATTAAACTAGATAGTGACCTTAATTTTAAAAGAAGATTTATTCAAATGGAAACCAAAAAAGGGAATGAAGACCTATTTAATCAATTTACTTACTAAATTTAATGAAGTCAATTTGCAGTTACAAGGTGAAAGCTTAAATTTTAATAAAACAAGGACCATAATTATAGCGTTTCCTGCCAAAACTACTCTAAAATGGTAAAATATCGGACGTCACGGATATTCCTAAGTTTCTCAATTGGCCACAGACAATCTGCCTGGAAAATGACGTTTCAACCAATGCTCAACATTTAAATGCCTTTTATTCAGATTTTGAAGCTACGTTTGAGAATGCTTTGACTATATGGTAACTACCACAGGCAATGAAATAAATGACACATTTTCACAGAGAAACCCATGTAATATTACAAGAGGAACTAATTGAAATAAGCAGTAAAGGTTTGAAACAAATGTCAGCAATTTTGGATTTTTAAAGATATATTTGTTATTTATTCCGAATTATGGAGTATTGTGAGAAAGTGTTATTTGTTTTTCCTAGTGAGGAGTAATTTATTTCAGCACGGCTGCCATTCTCCAAAATAAAAAAGAAACAAAGAAAAAGACTGGACTAACTGAGGACGTTTAGGGTTAAAAATGACATGTTTGAAGCCAAATGCTGAAGATTTGTTATTGAAACACCAGATTCATCCTTCCTATTATAAATGTTTGTTTATTAGTTATTTTTGCATTAATTAAATTTTAATTTAATTAATATGTGCTTCTTAAGTTTTAAACACTATACTTCACTACAGTTAGAAATTTAAATCTTTTAAAGTAATTAGCTCTGTACCAGCTGCCATAAAGACATTTAAGATGATAAATTTCCAAAAATTCAATATTAGGTAAGCAGGGTCTACCCAAAACAGAAAAGTGTGGGGAAATTCTACTAGACAAAACTTTAGGATCCTCTGGTTTAGAGCTACAAACCGGTCACGCAGGAAGAAATCTGCCCTGCATTCAGCCTTTATTGAGCAGAAATATTGACTAAGCTTGCTATTTTAAGCAATGGTCACGTGATGGTGACATAACCGGACATGGAACCCCAATTTTCAATCTTTCAAACAACACTAACGTGGGACTTTAAGCCATGAAACTTTTAACATGCATATACGTTGTATTTCTACAGTGGTATCAGGACTCAAACCTAACTCCGTGCTAAGCCACCATGGCCCAAAACATCTTATTGAACATATTGTTCCGCCCTCAACTCCAAAAAATCCTTTTTTATCTTACTGTACAACTAGTTCAGATATCAGTGATAACTGTTTTCTCTTTTTTTTTGCTGAGAAATCATAATTTTATGTTTTTTTTTTAGTATTTACATTTTGAGAGACCCTTAATTGCCACCTGCGTGTATATACGCCTCGCCCAAAAGGTGCGAAAAATGATCTGGGCGTATATATACGTCTTTCCGTGCTGCTACCGGTAAAACTATCCAAAAGCATTTTATAATATCATAAAATGACCTTGACTCACACACGCAGTGCTTACACACAAAGGATTTACTTTTTTCGGAGAAGAATTTTCTTGTTAACGCATTTTCTGTTTTCCCTAAAACGGTGAACTGGAGAGCGAATCACGTATTTTTTAATTGGCTGTTAAGGGGTTAAAAATATAATAAAATCAAAACCCGGGAAAAGTATCTATGACACTAACGTGAATATATATGTTTTGGTTACATATTAGCAGCAATTTTGTAAGCATATTTTTTAAGGCATGAAATAGCCTTGCATTTATAAATATTATAAATAAAATAGCTTTACAATTAAAACTACTTCCCAATTTTTTTTTTAAATTTAAATATTTATTCGAATTTCTTACCAAAATTTTTTTCTAACCTTTATGTAAGTGATTTTTTTTTTTAGTTCTACAAATAAAATGACAACATATCTATTTTTTTCAAAAATTTTTTAAAAATTTTTTAAATGTCTATTTCAATTGCTTATGAAATTCTACACATATCATTTATGTTAGTGTTTTTTCTTAGTACTATCAATAAAAGTACATCGTATATGTATTTTTTTCAATAATCCGCAACATTCTGAGATTATCTTCTAAAACGATAAATAGATGTGATGTTTCTGCTCATGATGTTTTTCGAATTTACAATTCCAGTAAGAGATTTGACATTTCGAGTGCTATCAGAAAAAGAAGTTGCAAGCTATCTTAACCAGAACATTCCAGGATCTGCCAAGAATAGTTAGTAATGCATGGAAAAAAAATCCCAGATGGATGATAATTCTTATTTCTGAGTGTAGTAAAATTTATTTACACAAAATTTTTTTGCTGATCTGTTTGATGGAAAGTTTCCAAAATTTTCAACGTTACTTATTGGATATGGCAAATTTAAAAGAAATGAAAGGCTGTTTAGGAACTTTTCTTTTATTTCTTTAAATAGAATTTTTAAGGAATAGTTTACGTTTAGGAAAAGTAAAATTTCTATTCTCTCTTAATTCACAGAGTCGAAGATAGAAACAAATACCAAATTTGTTTAATCGAAATAAAAATGTCTGGCTTCCGCTTTAAAAATGGGAATGAAAGTATAGAATTTCTCTACCTGGATTGCATTACACAGCATAAATTGATTGGGGGGCAAGCAGTTTTATTGTACATATTTATTTATTTTAGGGAATTACGGCAAACCGCTTTACGTGGCATTCAATTTAATCTTTCTTGAAGTATAGTATGGCTCTTGAAGTGTGTAAGGAATTCTGCAAAATAAATGTATCAAGAATCCTGATAATCAATTGTATCCAGAATTCTGACAACATAAAAATATTCTGGATCACAAAATTTCCCTCCCCTCAATAAAAAAGAGAGAAATGTGGCCGCAGACGGAAAACAATTCCAAAAACTATTAAAATCTTTATAAGAAATGATAAAGTTAATCTAAGGAATAATAGCTTAAACTTTAGAGGTGAGATTTATTAACAACTGCTTTTGATGCTAGTAACTCAAATGTACCCAGTAAGTTTGTGGAAACTTGCCGGAAGACGAAGTAAAAGCAATTTTTAGCTTCTAGAATAATCTCCTTGAAGAAATCTATTACATGCCGAAATAATGAATAAATAATGTAGAAACACAAATCATATAATTATAATTATAAAGAAATCCATTAAGAATATTATTGCATGCATTATATCACATTTTGTTCCCGGTTCCATAGCTTTTCTAAGTATAACTTTAAGCTGAAATACAAATTAAGACAATTTATTTCATATTTGATACAAAAATGTGGTTTGATATACTGTGAAATATCCCCAGTGGAGTTTATTAAAAAATATTATTGACCATCAAGAGTGCAACATCACAAAAGATGAGATATATAACAAACTTAAGGTATCCGACAACCCTAAAATTACAAATTTAACCAAACATTGAAAAAGTTTTATGATTTTATTTTATAGACCCTCCTATTAGCTTCATAAAAATACCAAGTATATTATTTTTCGTTCACGAGAACGAAAACTACAAGTGTTTTAGTAAGAGCAGATGTGCTATTACTTTAAGCAAGATGTCATACTTTAAAACGCGTTTTACTCGAAATATGTTTGTTTTTTTTAATGCCGAAACGGGTCAGAAATTGCTAAAAATGTTTTAAAAATAATTTTAACTGAAGTTTTTGTTTCTGTATGTTCTGTTCCATATGAGAAGTGTTTTATCTCTCAGATTTTTTAATCTGACTGCAGTACTACAAAGTTTACAGTCCCTTATGTGAATATAATCACTGTTATTTTAAGCAATTTCGTGTAATAACTAAGATAAAGATCTCTAGTTTTTGTAAAAATTATAATATCTCTTATCCTGAGGTCATTTCAAAAATGAATAACATAGCAACACATCAGAATTCCAAAATCGAAAATTTGTTCATAAAATTTTGGTACAGAATTATCCCTATTTATGTTTTTTTTGTACATTTTATAAGGGGCGCGGTCTACTCTCAGCCCCACCTAGAGGTGTGAGAGGATGTGAAGGATGACTAGCCATAATATTTATCCAATATGTTTATTAAACACATAAATTATCAATAGACATATTTCTAATAATTCAAACTAGAAGAGATTTTCCTAATAAGAGCAATAGAAAATTAAACAACGAGAAACGAATTACGAGAAAGCTTCTTATATAACAATCCTCCTTTCTTAGGATCTATCCACTTCTCTAAATATCTTTTACAATTTAACTATGGTGACCAATCGTCACTTTAATACCTTCAACTATCTAAGCTCTGAAACGTACTAAATGCAGAATAATACCGGATCGGTAGCTATCTCTCCTCTTAATCAGATTCTCCATATCTCAATCTCCAAATATCTCTGTCTTACGTGAAAAACTATATATATCTGACCTATAATATGCATAAAATGGTAGCTTCTTCAAAAGGGTTGGTTGTGATTAAATTCAAATTGATAGACTAAAGATTTCTCTAGAGGATTAGAGGAAGGACACGGATAGGTCCATCACAGTTTTTACCAATTTGTTTCCACATTTTAGTAATAATAATTTCTTCTTATCTTCTTAATTTTAGTATATTTTTCTTAAAATGTACTATGCAAATCTAAAAACCACAAAAAAAATTCCCATATCTCCACTTTTAAATAAAAAATTGTCGTAAGTATTCTGATACCTGAAAATTTATAAGCAGCGAGATTAAAAAATAAAATTATTAAAAATAAATGAGACAAGTAAGTAAAAGAAGACGATGTAAAAATGTTTCGGATGTTGCTTCTATGGCTATATTGCTAACCACTGTTACATGCCCGGGCATAGAAGAAGAAAAAAGGCTTTAGATGCGGAATTTGAATAGCAAAAACCTTTTCGGGGGGGGGGGGAGAAGCGTTATAGGCAAGAGAATTCCCGTTTTTGATCTATAAGACCAAACGACGAAATATGTTAAATAGGTTTCTTTTTCTCAGTACAGATAAGCTAAAAACGAGTTTAACGGAAATCGACTCTAAAGGACATGGGCGTCTTACGGGGGAGAATAGATAAAAGTTCCCGATTTTGAACTATTAGACCAGCAGACTTGAAATTTTGCAGACGTGTTTTTTCTTCTTCTGTTGAATAGAAACACATTACGAATAGGATTTGCCGAAATTGAATAGGTAAATTGTGGAAGCTTTATATATGAAAATTTACATTTTTGAAAAATAACACAGATTTAAAGTTTGAAAAATATGTTCCTTTCCTTGATTAGAAATTCTTTAAGAATGGATTTCGTAGAAATCAAAATCCATGAAGTTTTAATGGGATTACGGGGGAGCTATAAATTAAATATTCCCGTTTATTAGCAATCAGACTTCTGGACTTGGATTTTGACAAGCATGGTTTTGATTAAGTAGTGATTTTATATATTTTTATAAATGAAGCAGGCAAATTTGTCAGGTCAAATTTGAGGTTTTTATCGAAATTCACAACATATTGTTATATGTTTCACATATGTATTAAAGTTAAGCTAATAATTAGTTAATTTAATATAGAGTACACTAATTGCCATAAATAAATTACGGTTAAACTTGAACTGCATATTATAAATCAAAGAGCTCGTGTTTAAGAAATGCTTTGAGTTTCTTTGTTTTCCTGAATGAAGTATAATATATAAATACATTTTATTTTCAACTTAAAGTTAATTAATGATTAATTAAGGTAAAGGGCGAATTAAATTTATTTTAGCACGCATCACAACAAATCTGTGTTTCATTTAATTAAAATAAAGCAGTAAAGTACAAACTAAAACTTATACCACATAAACGAATTAAAGATCTTTTATTGGTCCCAAAAGACTTCGTCAAGTAAAGTTCACGCAGTGTTATTTTAATTAATTTTACGTTAAATTAAAATAACTGAAAACACCTCATTCACAGGACTTCGTAACGGAAGTACGGTTTTATTTGAGACGAAATAAAAGTAATGTGTGAAATAAAAAAAAAGAAACAAAAAAAAAAAAGAAACAGGGGCTGTGTGATAAAATGCAATTAAATGAAAAGAAACGCGAAAAGAAATAGAAATGAAATAAATTGGAGAAACATTTCTCTTTAATTTGAAAGAGGAATTTAAAACTTTTCTTCCAAAGAAAAGTCTCTTCCTTTTTAATTATGTTCACCGCCGCACTTTGAAAATTTGTTATAAGTCTTCTAATACGAATAATTACTATTGCACCGGCTGCTAGGTGAGACACAATGCGAAACTAATTGGAATAACTTCCTTCCAATTTTAATCTCCGTGATAATTTTAAACTAGCATCTATGAGAAATTCTGACAGTGTCATCCGTAACAGTTGTTAAAAAGAATATAGTATTTTACGTTTTGTTGAAACCTTAACCTTTTCTCCAAAGAATCGCAGATACCTGTAAGGAGTCATTGTTTCAAAAATGCATCTTTCAAAATGAAAAATATTATTCCAGCTTTAAAGGGACACAATACGATTCATTTGACATAAATCGCGGTCAAAAAATCAAATTTAATTTTTTAGCTTAAATTATTCTTTATATATTTTTATATAACCTGACAAAACTTTTAAGTTCTAAACTTTAAAAAACACAGAATTATGAAAGCTTTTTTGTTCATTTTGTTTCACATCCCCATGGCAAATCAAAACTTTAAACTTACTTATCTCGGAAAGATAAAATAACTAGTTTGTCTTCATTTAAAATCCTGAGGCTTTTTTTCTATTGTGCCAAATGCTTTGATTTTTTTTGCCTATTGCTAATAGTACATGTAACAAAAGTTGGTATGTATTTTTAAATCAAAGCGATACTTATTTTTTAAAAAAATCATTAAATTCAGAATTTGTAAATTTTTTAAGGAATTTTTTTAATACGCATTCATAAATAGAAGTATTGTACGAATACCAATCATGTTATCGCAAAACCCATACCAACTTTTATTATGCATAGTTTGAGGTACTTGTAAATCAAATTTTATGTGTGTGCATAAATTTGTATAGGAGGAGTAGCATTTTAAAATCACTTCACAAATTTGAAGTTTTTTGTTTAAAAAAATTAAATGCCTAGCTTTTTATGAAATTTTGAGCATATAACATATGTTTTACATAGTATACACACATAGAAGGCGACCAAAAAGTTTTTGAAAAACCCTTAAATTAAAATTTTTTGCTTAAATCGTACCATGTCCCCTTTATCGAGAAGATTGTTTCAGAACAGTATATCGTTATTTACTGGCTAACACATCCCGTACGTAATCTTGTATAAGGTATTGCAGGTTTACGTTAAAACATATATCCGTTAAGGGGATATTTTTAATCGATGCACTTTTTAAAGATAAATATGTTAAAGGCCAAAACCTGAGCTGTGATCTTTATTGCTTATAACATTTAAGCTTGTAAAAATATCCTGACGTATGGAATGCAATATAGATTAGAAATATCCCAATGAAGACACTTTCCTCGCAGTTTTGAATCCTCCTTTTATTGTCACTCGACAGCAGAGCAGACACAGGATTAAATAAAACAAGACACACATTCACACAGAAATAAGACGTCTTCACACTTACTAACTAAAAATTAACTAACTAATTGTCCAACTAGAAACTGTCTGAGGGCGCGGTCAGCTCTCTCAACCAGTTACTATGTCATTATTTCGGTTACAGTTATAAACAATTGTTACATAATATTTTCGGTTACAGTTAAAAACACAGACTGTAACAAGCTATTTTTCTTTACGCTGAGTAATTAACCTATACTTAAGAGACTGTCAACGAACTTAAATATTTAGGAACGATTATTTCAAGCAGAATAACATAAAATTTGAATTAAAAAATAGGTTATTTATGGCTAATAGATGCTTATATGGTGTATTTTTATCAACTAAAATCCAAATTAATCACTTAATAAAGAAATTAATCCTTACAAAATTTTTATTAGGCCAGTTGCTCTTCACGTAAGTGCTCTCAAAAAACAGAAACAGACATGCTGTTGATCTTCCGGTGAGGGAGTGAGAGAATACTAACATCGCACTGTTTTAGCTACTCGAGGTTTTTTTGGTGACGGACCATGTAATTTTGTTGATCTTCGAAACGAAAATCTCGAGTAAAAATTTTGGACCAGTGAAACATAAAGGCGAGTGGAGAATAGCAATACCATACAATTACGAAATTTACAAAATATTATATAGTGTCCCTGCAATGTATGAAAAGTCAAAACATCTCACATTATATGCTTGGATCACATATCCAGATACAATGACTTAATTACATTTAAAGAATAACTTTTTCAAGAATCAGAGGAAAATAAAAGAGAGAAAGACCACCATATAGGTAGCAGCATAATGTTGGAAATGACTTAAGGGTAATTGGAGTAGGCCGATGAAAGGCTATTGCTCGGATTGGGCCATATGGTGAAGACTGCTAGATAGCCTTGCCCTTTAACAGTATATAGTGTTCAAAAAGAAGGAGAGAGAATTATCAACCCTATGGACAATAAAACGGCGTTACACGAAAACAATTTTATTTATTTATCTTTCTTCTAATTGCAGAAAAATATTTAGGATATATAAGCCTGGTTGTAACAGTGATATAAAAAGTAAATGAAGATGTAATTGAAAAACTCATAATAATGTAACTAGTGATGCGAGGTTTATATTGACATTAAATCCAGGTTCATATTAATTATATCCTCATCATTATGGTTTTTATTTTTACTATGAAATAAGACTCTACATTTCTCAATGTAATTTAATTTATTTAGAGATTAAGAGCGATAAAGACATACAAAATAAACCAGTTATCGGAAAGATGAAGGAAAGAATGAGAACAGGCTCTATTTGGGTCTCCATATTTTGATTCTTGATTCTACATGTTTGTCAGCATGTTCTCTGTAGTTCTGCCGTGATTTTCAAGTGCAGCCCATTATAAACTCCACCGCGTCACACCAATATTATGGTGCCGAATTCTTTGCTGCCATTGTCACTAATTCGTTGATTAGATGAACGTTTCATGGAAAGTTACAATTAGATAGTTTATGGGTCCAAACGAGCCCAAGGGGTGCTAGTGACAAACACCGTTTAAGGTATTTCGGATATCCTGCCTACCAGGGTTGGACAAAAATTAAGAAAATAACAGTGACCATATATGGCACAATTGAGCCCCTTATCACTAGAAAGTTACTCACCCACTTTGCTGGGCATTTCAATACATTGTAAGTCTGTAATTCATTTTAGGTACCTTATCCAAGCCTTTGTATTAAGCTTTCGATTGTATCTCGCCTCATGATTCAAAAAAGGCAGAACTGAATCTCCAAGACGGAAAAAAATTACCTTTTACACTCCTACTACACTTCTCCCTTAGAGTCCATTTCTTCAAACCCCGTTTTTATTGGATCTTTATGTAACAAAAGAAACGTGCTTGTATGGGTGTGTGTGTGTCATATTCCAAATCTAGGTTTAATTTTTTAAAAACGAGATTTATTTTTCATCTGACTCTTTTGTAACTCCTACAAAACACCTAGGAAGCTGATTTCCGCAAATCCTGTTCTACTAAATGTAATCCCCTTCATTTTTAAAGAGCTGATGTAAATAGGAAAATATAGCATCTATCAGAATATTATTAATTTATAATGATTTAAAATTAATTTATCTGAACATTTTTTTAGAAAAAAAGCTTCATTTTGGCTTTAAAAACGTTGCTACTTATAAACACTTGAAAATTAATGAAGTCTACGTAATTTTTAGGTATGTATTAGCTTGTAATTTAAATCAATCTAATACAGTTAAGTTTATAAAACTTATTTACATATAAACAAATTTGTCGGTATATATTTCAACAATTATAAATTATTCAGCATTTTTTATTATACAAAAACATTTTATTTCACTCATTTATTAAGTTTCCGGAAGAACTTATATTTAAAAATGTACAGTGTTAAATTCCCAGATGACCCCATTTTTAATATTGTAATGGAATGCGTTTTTGTTTATTATCAAGGAAAAAACTATACTTTATTTTTTTTAATCAGCACGGAAGTTTGCTTTTCTTTCTTAGAGGAAAAAATAAATTAGGGTAGATTTTAACATTAAAGAACTTGGGAAAAACTTCAACTTTTTAATTTTTAATTTTAAACTGTGCAGTTGAAACAAAGTTGATATTTAGAAAATTCTTAAGAAATTAAAGTGTTAATACTGAACCAAATAAAAACAAACACTTCTGTCTTTATTTTATTTGCTTTCATACCACCAAGTAGGTTTTTAAGTTTTTTATCTTATTTTTGCATTATTCTAATAAGCTTCTGCATTTATTTTGTGTTCAATAACAGGTTCACATTTTTTAAATGAATCTTATTTCATAATTATTGGTACAAACTCACAGAAAATAGTTTTATTTTAATATTTCATTTATTTATTTTTTTACACGTGTAGATTTATATAAACAAATGAATCCGTAACCAAACATCACACATTTCTTTCACATAAATACCATAATTTCAGCTGGGAATTTAAAGAAAAAAGAATTCTTAAAGATATCACTACCGTATGAATTTATTCTCGTTAATTGGCAACGATACACACAAAAAAGATACACTTCGTTAGCGACATCTACTCAACACAATTAAAATGAGTCACCAAAAATCGATGACACAAAAACTAAGTTCCGTTTCTCAATAAAATAATTAACATGACTTTGAAGATTCATTGATTAGGTACTTAAAAGAGACATTCCAATCCTTAAGGACCTTTAACAAAATATTTTAAGAAATTTAGTAGAAAAAAAGTAGAAAATTTCAATAATCTAAAGCTTTGAAAAGGCAAATCAGAAGAAAGAGTTGCAGCAAGAAGTGGTCCAGCTTGCGGCAAAATGGCTCCGATCATAAATAACTGCGCTTCTCAACAGTGAAAAATAACGTGTTTCATCTTTTTCTCGTTATCATATGCTGGCATGTTTTCTTATTGATGCCTTATTGTTGGATCCAACTAACAAAATGAACAAAAAAAAGTGTGGCTGAAATAAGAATAACAAGGTTAGATAACAGCTTTTATCGACTGGTTTCCCCAAAAAATGCCAGAGGCACAATGGCAATCTTTCGAGTGGAAAGGGTTTCAATGATTAAAGTTTTCCCAGCAAGAAATGAGGAACTTTCTTCTGTCTTTTATTTTCAAATAAGCAAGGTATTGAGCGAGGTTTATGACTTGTTAGGTTATTATCCTGTGTTATAACTGCCTAAGTATGTTCCAATGTTCGATCATAAAATATAAGGAACAAGATGTTATTCTTGGTATTGACTCGGAGCATCTGGCTTAGAAACTGCAGTGACATCGAGTTATTAGATCAATTTTTCATTTCCGTGTGAATTTTATATAAATATATATTTGATTTCAATATTAAATGCTCAATGTGTAAATAATAATTTTTGTTAGAAACATGGCTGTTTTGCAGTACATAAATAATTAATAAGGTTGCCGTACTTTTTAAATTTAAGATAATTTTAAATATATTATTTCTGTGTCATATTTATATAAGTCAACGTTCTCAAACTATGGGGCATGCCACCTGAGGGGGGGGGCGTGATAACTCCAAGAGGAGGGCGCAAGCATATTAAAGTGTTGAAAACAAAAAAAATATTTTTCAAAAATTATTAATTTATTGAAAGTAAACAACATTCTTATATATTCTTATATAACTTATATAATAAAAAAAAGAAATACACATTTGCACTGATATCACTTGTAAATTCATCAGTACTGTTCAATGCAATTTATAATTAATTTAATAATACTAAGTTCAAAATAATTAACAGTGACCTCATATGAGCTTGTCATATATAAAATTATATAAAAAAATTAACACTTATCTTGATAATTTGCACGATTTGTAATTAATCCCTCAACTGCCGATTGAAAGTTACGCAATTCGCTTCTTAACGCCACTGGTTCCCACGAAAAACGTGTATGTGATACATTCGGGGGTGGGGAGGAATATATATATATATAATAAAAGCAAATCCTTTGCAAACACACACTGTCAGGGTCCTTTTATTGCCTTCCAAAGCCTTCGAAATCATTTATGGGTAACAGTGCACAGAAGAGATCGTACTTTGGAAACACGTATATATACGTCCGTTGCAATGAACGCATTGGCTGAGCAAGACGTTTAGATTCGTTGGCGACCCTTAAGATTTATCCCCCTCGCATTACAACTTTATCGTCAGAGTACAGTATTTTTTAATTTAGTGCATTGTTATTGTATGAAGGGAGGCGCAACACAAAAGTTATGATTGAAAATTTGGTCGCAAATATTGAAAGTTTGAGAAGCACTGCTTTAAGCCTTTCGAGGGGCTATTAAAATTCACTTACTATTTTTATGTCGTAATGTATGTAACGGGTTCTATCCGTGGTTCTTTAACTAATCCTCTTGGGGAAACAATTCTTTAACTGTGATTTTAATCTAAGAACCGCTTTTCCGTAACTACTTGGTTTTATGCTAATGTAGGTACTATTTAAACTCTGACGCAGTCCTTGTTTTCCAGTCGCAATTCACGGCCTAAAATTAATATTCATCTTAGGATTGTTACTGAATTTGAGAAAGGAAATAGCATTGGAGCTGTACCGAGCTATTATGGTTCAAGAAGAACTACAATAAGCTAAACCATTTTGAATAATCTTGTAAGTTAGATTAATATAATTGCAGGTTCGACCGTGGCTAAAATTAGTGGATTTTCTTGATGCCGAGAATCTACAGTGGCCCTGTCGCATGAATATACGGCATGTAAATGATCCCTAAAGTGTCTGTTTGGCTTGGCTGTTCTTTCAAAATTAAGTCCTAGTACAGGTTTGCATCGTTAGTGCTCAGGTGCTTCCCTCTAGGGAGGAAACTGAGCGTCAAATGTACCTGCAGTGATTGGTATTCGCATATATGGTGCCGCACTAAAAGGAGATACCAACGTCTGGGAATGTACTAGGTCTGCAACCGTAAAACACCAATTTGTAGCCCATTATAAATTTTTTAAAAATTAAGAATTAGGATTTACTATTGCTATCTGGGTTAACAAATGATGTTGTAAATCACTCATAAAGTATTCAACCCAAAAAATGTATCAATTGTGAGTTCATGTCTACTTCTTCTCCGAACCCTCTTACACATGCTACCTTTGGGTCGGACATGAGCTATAGAAAAATCTTAACATTAGTCTCTTCCCGTAACACTTTACTATATTTTCAGCACAATGAAATAAATTGTTTTTAAATTTATTTGTTGAAATGATAAACTTTTCAATCCATTGTTAAAAGCAGTTAATTAAAAAATATCAAGGTTTGAAAACTTCTAAAGAATTAAATTAAAATTTCCTTTCTCAGAATCTGAACCAAATTTTTTTTTTGGAGAAGCTTCTATATATATATATATTTCACCCGGTAGGAAGTTCTATTTTTTTTTTTAAATTCTTCATGCAATAAATTTAGTAAATAATGCTTTTTAAGAAAACATTTACACTCTTCATACAATTTAAATTCGGCCTGACCTTGAATGTGTAACATTTCTTCGATGAAGGCGGGCCACGGTAGCCTAGACGTCATGGACACGAACTAGTGACCACTGTGTCATGAATTTCAACCTCCTCAGTTCCACTGAAGACCCTACATGTAGAGGAGAATTTGTACGTCAAAAAAGTAGAATATCAAAATTCTCCAGTCTGTGGTAGTCTGTGGAGAGTGGGTTCCACCTCAGGTGCCCTCCTCATCACTTGATCAAGATTCAAAATTTCTAGGTCCGTCACCCCAAAAACCCTCGTGTTACTTTAATTACGAAGCCAAAAAATTAAACACCATTTGAAGTAGGAATAATAAAAATATTACTTTTTTAACGTACATTAATCGTTTTAATGCATTAATTCCATGACTTTTAACTTCGCCCGTATATTTTACTTTTCTATCAATAAAACTACTAAGTATTATTTTATTTTATATCAGAGTAATAATTTTCAGAATCCCTACATTGTGCTCATTTATTTTAAATATCTGATGAATAGTACATTTCTAAAAATTCCACGGAGAGTTTTTCATTAACTTTTAACATTTTAAATGATAATGCCCTTAAGATAAAAACCATAATCAAGTATAATAAATTGTTGTCTACATTCCAAGCATGATCTAAATAAAATTAATATTATTATTTAAAAAAGATTCGAAGCTCTCCACTCTATTTTTCATTCAATTTATTGTAACATGAATATCCCTAAAAGATGCTAAATGCCTTGGGATTCAAATTGTTAAGATATTAGATTCATTTTAGAATTGAGTATTAACACTTATAATGCAATGAATGTCTCCGTTGGAAATTTAATAAGCGGGCAATATATTTTAGACTAGATTTAATGAATTGTTATAAATTGATGATTTGAAAGTTGCTTCTTTTAATCACATTAGCGGTGAGAGTGAGATTGTATTTATATTCATGAGATATGTATCCGTTTTAATGGGATTTATTATTGTTTAAGTATCTGATTTATATTTTATTATGGATATCAGTTTTAAATTTTATTATGTATAAATTTTATTAGTTAGAGACAATTGTATGATTCGAAATTCGGCTGATTGTGGGAAAATTGTATACACATTTACTTTAATATTTTTCTGCAATAAATAAAATAAAACTTTGAAATAAATTCCATTTTTTTTTCTAATAGTTCATTGGCATTAATTAAATTACTAAAAAAAATCCAGAATCTGGTAAATGAGCACGCTTCGAAACGTGCTATTTTTCTCATGACAATGTAATAATAAAAAAAACTTTGAAGGAAAAAAAAAACAAATGACTTGCAATTTCTAAATTTTCGGATACATATATTCCTTATATAGTAATTACTGAACTTTATGGAATTTACACCAAATGTAAAAAACAGATTATTGTCAAAGTTATAAAGGCCAGCTGTATTAAATGGCTGACGCGCATTTTCAAGTGACATTATCAAAAATTTATGGTACACGAAAACGAGAAAGGCTCTTTACGAGGTGGTTTGACTCTATTGAGAGAGGGATATGTGAGTCAACCGTTGGCAAGCTACCGCTCCAAATAAAGTCAGATGAAGGAGGCTACAGCCTAGACTTTTGATAGGTTTTAGGGCTACTGAAGAAGTTACTGAGTTTATAAACAGATAATACAGGAGCTGTGTCACGTAAGGCACTGGGTCACCCCAGGCTCACAAAATCTTTAATTCTGGGAAAACAGTTTTTTTGTTACACAAATTACCTTATCAGATCCCCTTGTATAACAGTCTTCATGTGAACTAAAATATTTATGTCACATATCTCCATCTTTTTTG
The DNA here is from genome assembly GCA_019973975.1 of Trichonephila clavata. Classification (NCBI taxonomy): domain Eukaryota; kingdom Metazoa; phylum Arthropoda; class Arachnida; order Araneae; family Nephilidae; genus Trichonephila; species Trichonephila clavata. The sequence continues at coordinate 89,979 of BMAO01012615.1, read as the reverse complement.
GGAACGGCAAACGTTATTTTTTTCAATCTCAAGGTATTGGGATGACTGAGTTTCCCGCTCGACCACTTTTATTCAAAAATATTTTCTGCGAAAAGGCACATTTTTCCCTAAACATCGTACTGGTTTTGATTGCTGCGTTGGTTGACTGATTATAGTTTATAAATATAAAGAAAGAAAACGTGCCTATGTGCAATCTATGTTAGATGAAGTTGAAACTGATCAAGCAAAGTAGAACCTGATGAAATAATGGATATTAATCCTGATACTGAAAGTAAATTTGAGAAAAGAGATGAAAAATGAAACGCTTGAGTCACAGGAAAGTTCTATCTAAAGAAATCCGTCAAGAAAAATATGATGCCCCAAGAGTACCAAAAGACACACTTCGCCCTGTCAAAAAGACACAAGCAAGAAAAGGTTCAATAGACTATTTGTCGATCATCAAAGGACAGTAAAACTACAATAACTTTAGCGAAATATGATAGTTTTGCTTGCAAATATTATACCTTTAATGTTGGTTTCTGTGTGTGATTTGTGTCCTTTATTAAGGTCACGCACATTTGAAACATTTTACTTCAGTTTGATTAGATATTTTTTTTCAAATTATCAAAGACAAATTGAAAAACCTTAAAAGAAGCTAAGTATACTTTCTCTTAATTGAATTATTCACTGGAATTACGTTTTTAATGGTGCACAATACAAATAATTATAAAAAAGGATTGATGGGACTCAGTCACCCCACGCGACCATTAACGTCATTATTGAGTGCGAGCCTGCTCCCAGATTAAAAACAACGAAGCATTTTTCTAAGAAAAACGTAAATTGAAAGATTTAATACCTTTGAGGATTAATGAACCTCAAAAAAATCTTTGAGTTTGAAAATTCTTGACAGAAATCTTTCAAAACTTTTTTTCGATAATCGAGCCTTTTTGATTTTAGTCTCTTTTTTTACTAGAGCTCACATATTTCCATACATTTACGTAATACATAACCCTGTTTTACAATGAATAACTTCTACGTGATCATAGAGGTAAAATAATTTTACAAAATAAATATTTTAAATTTGGAATGTAGATTTTTTTTTATTCCAGTACATAGAAAAAAATACATTTTAAATCAATTCACTTTTAAAAAAACGAAGATACAACTGGACCATCATTCAGAAACACGGACTTAAATGGTATAATCTAGGACAAATCATAACAATTTCATTGCCATGTTCCTCTTAAGCCCCTATTCGAGATGATGGACTAATTTTGTTCCAAAGTTCCGTTTCTGTCCACTCACATCAAATTCTTTCTATATTTTTTCAGAGAAAATAAAAAAAGAAGGTCCTGGGAAAAAATTGGCTGTTTCAGGGAAATTATTTTTTTCTTCTTACTGACCCAGCCGTTGGAAGGTTTTTGTCATTTCTTGCGAGTAACCGCTTTTGATTTTCTTTTTCGGGGTAAAAAAAGGACATCAGCTCTAAATTTTGGAAAGTTATTTGTTGAAGTGAATTGCTTTTTCTTTGTGTGGGTAATCTCTGTGGGTCATTCCCCTATCGAAAGACGAAGTTGGTATTTTTGTAACTTTTAGATGTCCAGTAATGTACTTTTAGTTTAAAACATTATTTCTTTCCAAATTATTCCAAGGAATTACATAGAGAAGGTCTCAATTTTGTAAATATATTTTATGATCAAAAAGATGTTTTTTAAAGAATTTTTATTATATACTTTTTTCCTAGCACGTTGTATTAAAAGTGAAAGAAATATTTAAAAATACGTTAGATAGAATTTTATTTCAAATTTCGTGAATGAACGCAGCGTTTCAAATTATTTTATGAAAGATCTTTTTTTGTAATAGTATACATTTACTTCATATATGTTCAGAAATCTAATACTCTTAACATGTATGTATTAATATCTTACAATGAAATATATTATTGCAAAAGCAAGTCAAAGCAACGTAATTATTTTTTAAATAATGTGATTAAAAATCGTTTAGCATCTTCTTGGTCGTAGGGTTTTAAGGGGATATAGTGCGATTTACTCAAAAAATTTTAATTTAAGGATTTAAAAATTTTTTTGATTGCCTTCTTTGTGTGTATACTATGTTAAATAGATTTTGGGCCCAAAATTTCATAAAAAGTTACCCATTTAATTTTTTAAAGAAAAAACTTAAAATTTCTGAAGTTATTTTAAAATGCTACTCCTACAAATTTTACGTACTCGCATGAAATTTGATTTACAAGTACATCAAACTATGTAGAACAAAGTTGTTATGGGTTTTCCGATAACATGATTGGTATTCGTACAATACTTCTTTTTATGAATGCTTATTGAAAATTCCTTAAAAATGTATAAATTCTGTGTCCAATTATTTTTAAAAAAATAAGTATTGCTTTGTTTCAGAAATGCATACCAACTTTTGTTACATGTACTATTAGCAATAGGCAAAAAAAATTCAAAGCAATAGGTACAATAAAAAAAACCATAGCATTTTAAATGAAGACCATTTATTTTAAGAGCACCAGATGACAATGAATTCCAGTTTAGTACAGTTGACTGAACTTAGATCTTGCTCAAACCACAGTTTTAAGATACTCCATGTCATAGATCAGTTTGGAACTTGTCAACAGCTGTGGCTATTTAAACAGGATATAACTTGTCCATTAGACTCTATTAACAACGATCTAATGTTTCCGTAACACTCAAACCATGTTGGGATGTGCATCATTTACATTAACAACACAGGCAACAACTTTCTGTGCTGCTCATTTGGAAGTTATTCAACATAAGTGTAAGGGAATGAGATAGTATATAAATGAATAATTGAAAGCCATATGCGGGGTGATAAATAATATAGTAAAGTGATGGACGGCTTAAAATGACAGTTTTGTTTACTCAATATTTTTTTCTCCATAGAAGAACAAAGCTCATTCAACAAGAATAATTCAAATCGCTAATCTTATTTTTTCTGTATACCTATTAGGGGTTATTCTTTTTTATATAAAACTTTCTTTTTATAAGAAGTTTATTGAAATTCGTTAAATGTTAAATTTATTTACTTCGTTATACACTATTCCATAACTTAATTAACAGTGTTTTTAACATGTATTTAATTAAATTTTGAAAATGGGATCATTAGTTATCAATAAATGTATTTTTTATTGAACTGCTACTTAAGCGCTCGGGAATATTTGCATTGCAATTGCCGCTACTCTAGTTAAGTACAAAATAATATAATTTAATCTTGAGAATAATTACATGAAAATTTTACAAACATTTGATATTTTTTTGCATATAATATCATATTCATAGAAATTATTTTAAGTTTGATTGAGTGAGTTCTGATTCTATTAGAAAATGGCCCCGTTACTCCCATTGGGGGTTGGCGATTTTACTATTAATTTGTCAAGGAAAATAAAAATGAAGATTATTGAGAATTGCTTCTATTCGAATATTATCACAATTCTCCTATTAGGGCTTATTGACTTTACTAACAATTTGTCCAGGAAAATATAAATGAAGATTATAGAGCATTGATTATATTAGGATTTGATTACAATACTATCATTAGGGCTGGTCGATTTTACTGTTAATTGATCCAGGAAAATATAAAAGAAGATTTTTGAGCATTGATAATATTAGGATTTAATTACAATACTATCATTAGGGCTTGTCGATTTTACTATTAATTGGTCCAGTAAAATAGAAAAGAAGATTATTGAGCATTGGTTCTATTAGAACATGATCACAATACTCCCCTTAGGGATTGCACACTTTACTATTAATTTGTCCAGGAAAATATAAATGAAGATTAATGAGCATTGATTCTATTAGAATATTATCACAATACTCTCATTAGGGCTTACCGACTTTACTATCAATCTGTCCAGGAAAATATAAAGATTATATTACGAATCAATATTCGAATACATTTTTCCACAACAAATAACTTATCTCAATTAGAATATAAAATGTAAATTTTCCCGTAGTTTATTTTGATTTCAATACTATTCAATCCCATTGTTCTGAAGGTCACATGGCCAGCAGACCCCCATTGAGCATCCAGAAAGATTAAATGTTGTGCAGTGAATATAATTTGTCTAATGATGCAACCGAAGATAAATGGCTGTTAACTTTTCGCTTTTGGAGAGATGTGGCAGTTGTTACATTACAGATAAAATATTGCTACGCAGATATGAGTAATGATATGAGAGTGCTAAATTAATACGTGTGTTTATTTAAAGTTACTACGCGCTCATTTAAACCGAATGTTATGTAGATGATAATTCGGGTAGCACAAACGTGATTCAATCTCTTTTGTGCTTATAAACTTTATAATGCATAATAAAATGATATAATGTTGAGTTTTACATCACATTTGTTAGTTTTATGAATTTTTAATGCAGTAATATAACTATCATTAGATTTCGTATCCAATTCACCATTACTGGATATCAAATAGTACATAACAAGAAAAAAATGACGAGTGGCATCTATTTGTACCTTGTATTATTGGAACTGGATTCTTATTACATGAAGTCTAGACTTCAATCCCAAACTAAGTTAAGCAGTTCTGGACTTCATAATAAGCCAGACATCCACACAATGCGTTAAATAGTTTGTCTCATTAAGTGAATTATGGTACCAACTTCTAAACTGAAATATATAACAAAACTTTCTACTTACCCCAGATTATGCTAACCAGGAAAATTAAGTAACCTAACTTGAAATAGAAAAAGTTCTAGAGTTTATCCTAAGACTTACATTCAGATATATGTACTAAGAATTAAATAGTTGTTCGTATAAACTAATTTTAACGTTTCCTAGTTTAATAGTATGGTAAATGTAAACTTTTACTACTTATGTATACTAGATAGAGGGAACAAAACTACTGAATTGGAGTACCGAATCCAACTTCTAACTCAATCAAATCGCGAGTTAGAAAAGTTTCTTTTCGACATACTTAGAAGAATGTCTGCGTAAAGTACAATGGTTGTTGATATTATTTTTCCTTACAAAAGGAGTACAGATTAAAATATCAGTTTGGGGCATTTATGTGAGTAAATTATACAGAAATAGAAAATTTAGATTAATTATTTCCTACATATAATTATTATGCAATGAAGGTTGTCTAATAATTATTAGTAGATTAGAATTAGATGTTTTAAATCGCTTAAATATACCATTTTTAGGATAGTCTTGATTAATTAATAAATATTTAACTCCATTTAACAAGTCTAGTCCATTCAACCATTCCAAAAGAAAAAAGTTAGTTATGTGGAAAATTCGTTAAACAGATTAATCTTTTAATTGACTTTAAGAGAAACCACATAAAACAAACTTTATATTTATAGACACTATATATTATTAAAAAAGTAATTATTCAACAGACTTTTTTTGTAAATTAATATATATTTATTTCACACATTTACCTATCCAAAGACATCTGCAAGGAAAAGAAGAAGAAAAAAATTGCCTTAGAATACACTGTAGTTTCAACTTTAAAAAATAATTTCATATTAAAATTGATCAATTTATTTTTACTGTGACATTTTTTAATTTTAAGTCTACAAGTAATTTTGAGCATAAATTAGTTTATAACTGGTGATTTTAAGCATACACTAACCCATGTGTCCATACATTTCCTAATTAGTTTTAGTTCCCTAATTAATCTGTTAATTTTATTTGAGTTCTTTGATTGAAAAAATACGGCAGTTTTATTGCTCAGGGTGAATAAAGGGTCTAAGGACTCTTAAATTGCAAATTTTTCAATTTTTTGAAAAACATATATGTTAAAGCCTCAACATTTCTGAGCATTTTGATACCAAAATGTTGTTGATACTGTAAAAAGTTCCGAAGTTATTGAGAAATAACTAGAGAAATTTAAACAAAATCCCTATCTCTTTCGTATCTTTAACTTCATTTTTCTCAAAACAACAAATTTTAGATTGCGCGCAGAAATTCTCAGAAACTATTTATGAGATCGATTTGAAATTTCATACACGTGTTCAAAATATGGCTCTTCATAACTTATACTTCAATTTTCAAAAAAAATGTAATTAAATTTTTTATTTGAATTTTAATTTATTTTTTTCTTAAAATTTTAAAATTTTCGTTGTAATTGTATTTAAAAAATATTTTTTTCCTCTAAATTTTTTAAAAGTTTGTATAACTTTGAAAGTGAACATTTTTATACCAAGTAAAGTTAATTTTGTAAATTTTGATCAATTTTGTACTTTAGATTTTGCACGCAGAAAAATACTAATTTTCAAATTTTTGAAAAATTGTCCAATTTTTATTTCTTATAAATTTTAAAACATTTTCTCAATTCTCCGGAATTTGAGAACGAATGTAAATATATGTGATTATCATGTGATAAAATTTCAAATGATTGTTTTGCTTTATTGCTAAGTTACATTGGTTTCAAGAAGGATATTTTTTTCGAGTGCACAGATATATGTTAAGGGTCCTGAGACGCTTAAGCATCTGGTAAAACCAGTTCAAAGTCACAAAAAATGTGTTAAACGAGAGAATAATTTGAAAAGTTCAAAATTATTTTTAAAATGAGGGGGGAGGGGGGAGAAGAATCGAATCACAAGGGGAAAAAATTGCTTAAGTAGAAAAAACACTTCAATATTCGGAGGTTATTTTACAAAGAAAATAGTAAAATGCCTTTAGTTCCCGGAAAAAGTTGACAAAATAGGGAAATTCGCAACACAGAGGTTCGTAAAATGGAGATTCAACTGTACATTTACATATATATATAGTACAGTATATATACACTTACATTAATGTTTTAACAACTACCATATTTTCAAAAAATGACAAATCAGTATTTGATTATTATAGTCATTTATATTAACACTCCTAGAGTGTGCGTATGTTTTCTGGTACTAATCATTAAAAAATATTTTGATTACATTTCAGTTATTTATGCAATAGATGTAGGATGAAAAAAATATATATATATATATTGCTATAAAATTATACTTTTTAAATGTTTTGATTACCGTAAAATTTGGCGTATAACACGCAATTTTAACCATAAAAATAAGATCGAAATTTAGAGTTGTCTATTGTACGCTGGGTATAGACACGACAGCTTAAAAAATGTGAGCCTAAAAAAAATTGACTTTTATATTTATTGAAATACTGTTTATTTGAAAGAAATGGCATTTCATATGAATTGAAAGAGTTGTAGTTTCAGAACTATCCTATTTTCCCCCCTAAAACTTTGGATAATACCTCTAATAAATGACTTTAAAAAGTGAGAGTATTGCACACATACATTTCAGGTTCCCTTCGTAAAAACGGGAGTGTGCATTATACGGCGAATATACCTAAAATTTTAAAAATGTAGCTTGCAAGTAAAGTGCGTGTTATGTACGCCGGTGCCGTAATACACCGGATTTTACGGTAATTTAGTCTCAATGCATTGTTTTTTATTTATCCTTTTTAGTACAATAATCGCCACAAAAAATAATGATTCATTGAGAAGTAAACTTGACTGTGATAAACACTTAATTGTCTACTTTATTACTTGGTATAAAATTACATAGAAGTAATGGATTGCTTGAATATAACAAAAATATGAATTACATAATAGAGGCAATATTTTCGTAGAAATAATGCGGTTCTATCCTGAAGAATACTATTGTAAACGCACATCTGGTGCTTTGGTTAATGACGCTAATCTCCGTGCTGCAGGGTTTGGGTGCGAATCACGGAGATAAATGTTCGTAAATGTATAATCCTCGTGTGGCATGGGAGGAAGCATTCTAAATATCTATCTGCTACAAGTCCTCTCAAGAGGTTGGTGGAAAGGGAAGAGAAATGGGAGGCCTTAAACCAGCTCAGGGTGTTCTCCCTCAAAATTAAGGGGGAACCGAGCCAGATTGTAGTGTCACCTGCTTGTGATGAAAGCTGCGGCTAACGACAGATGTAAAAGGCTATCCACTGGCTACGATGGACTTTGTTAGCCTCGATCTGACACTGTAGATCAGGTGGCATCAGGAATGACAACAACAAAATGCTATTGTTTATGCTTTACTAATAAAGTTTTACTCCAGGTGGACAGTATTAAGAATGATATTTCGTAAGTTTAAATTCTTTCCCTCTTTCATAGACAAAATAATTATATAAAAAAATCTATTGCAGTAATATTTTTTTAAGAAACTTAAATTACATGTGATATTTTTTTTAATTTAAAATAATTAGTCATGAAAAACAATTTTAACAGCGACTGTTTACTCTATCTTTCAGCGAGCCACGCATTTTATGGAAAAGGCAACACGATAAGTACTAAATTGGATCTAACCTGTAACATAAAATACAAGGGGTGATCAAATGAAAAGGTACGAAACGACACGGTGGGACAAATACAGACTTTATTCAAAATATACACCATAGACCTGAGCACAACGATCCTACTGATGAACAAGCCGCAGGATTCCTTGTTCCCAGAATTCCTGTGGCTGTGACGAGACCCAGTCCTTCACAGTGTCCTTGATTACGTCGTCCGAGTTGAAGCGCTTTCCTTTCAGGTGTTTCTTCAGTGGACCAAACACATGGAAATCGCAGGGTGACATGTCCGGACTGTAGGACGGATGGTCCAACGTCTCCCATTGGAACTTGTCCAGTTCCATTTGTGTGACTCTGGAGACGTGTGGACGCGCTTTATCATGGAGCAGAACCACACCCTCCATGAGCAGCCCCGGTCTTTTGTTCTTGATGGACCTGCGTAGGCGTCGAAGTGTCTCACAGTACACATCGGAGTTAATGCTTTTTCTGTGCTCGAGTAATTCTGTGCTCGCATCATTTGGACGCCGCTTTTTATAAGAGCCTTTGCTCTCTCCTGCGCATGTGGGCACCCGCGCATAATCCGATCCCAGTCAGAGTCTGCAATGGCATCCCGAGATGTCTCGCTAGATTCTCCCTTGGCGGAATATGCAAATATTTAACTGTTTCATTTTTATGTCGTTTCGTACCTTTTCATTTGATCACCCCTTGTACATATTTGTGGTTTCATATAACAAAGCAATTAGATGACTTATTCTTGAATGAAATTCAACATCCAATAATGACTCGGTATACTTCCTAATTTTAGCCTCATGATGTAATATTGTTTACTTTTTTTCCCACAGTGCCTCCGTCAGACGGACCAATATTGATGGAAGAAAAATCGGATTATGAACTAGGAGACAATGTATCGATATTGTGTAACTCTGGAAGATCCAAACCAGCTCCTGAACTCAAGTGGTACATCAACGACCAATTAGTAAGATTTAATTTATATTAGAGTAGAAGATATTTTTTATGTGAATATCTTTATGTGAATATTTTTCTCAGTGTGCACACACACACACAGTCATACTAACGCTCAAAACAAATCTAGACTGAGAGACGCATGTAAGGACTATAGAATTATGTTCAAATAAGTCAGTAGCTCAAAGTATAGTACCTGGATCCAAAAAAAAAAAATTAAACATAGTTCTGAACATTTGAATCAGATTTCACCAAGCGTTTGTAATTTCTAGTCAATATATTTCAAAAACTGCATTGTTGTCTACGCAAGAATGTTAAATACTTGTCTAGACAGAAAGTGAAATTTCTAATTCTGTTGTTTTACATAAAAATATCTTCAATTAGAAATATTCCTTAAAAAGGTTTGTGTGTGAGAAATATTAAGACAATGGAAAAAGAAAAAATGGTGAAAATTGAAAAGCAGAGTTTAAGCAAATGTAATGCAGAAAAAAGACCAGATTTTATTACTAAAAATAAACATAACTTTGCTTTAGAAGAAATTGCGATAACGTTGTGTTATCTTAGTGTTGATCGTGTTCATTTGACTTAATGCAAATTATACAGAGTTTTTTTAATAAACTAACAATAAGTTATTTCTCTTAATTTTTTTATCGCATAACACCACTGTAAAAATAGTAAAAATTCAGGAAATACTGCTAAATGAAAATCACTTGAAATGTAAGTAAAAAACATTTCCTTCCAAGAGATTGTTAAAACGCAGAAATTTATTTCCTGCTATAAATTCTACTATACTATTCAGTGCTCTAAACTTTACAAGTTTATAAAATAATAAAATGGAAAACAGTTTTAATATATATTTTAACGATGTTTTAATACTTTTTAAATGCATATGTAATTACACACACACACACACACGCACACACACACACACACATATATATATATATATATATATATATATATAATGTGTGTGTGTATATATAAATATATATATTTAAACAAAAAAACTTGTTAAATCACACTTTTATGTAAATTATTTTATATATAATGGCTGTCATATTTAGGGTTTGTAATACTCACTGCAACCCCCAGACATTTATTTTAAATTTTTCAATACCTGTTTTTTAGGTTTCATTTATCTTTAGTATTTAATTGATTTATGTCTCTCAAGTAGAATATTATTAGCTATATATATATATATATATATATTTAAATTTGGGAATTTGACGGGGGGAAATGGTAAAATGCAGCAACATTCTCAACAGATTTAAAATTAATAACTCTTTAAAAATAATTCCTAATCTATATGTCACAATATTTTAATTAATAATTTTTCTTGAATGTCATCGTCAGATGTTTAAAAAAACAGTTGGAACATCGATATTTTCTTATTATTAAATCTAAAAATGAAAGAAGCCGCAGATGTTTCTAAGTACTTTTAACTGTAATTTTTTTTTAAAAAGCGAACTGTCAAATGCGAATGTTAAATGTAATTAAATATTTGAACGAGAAATAATCATTGCGTTTTTGATTATCTAATGCATTTAAAAAAACCGTATGAATTGTTATAATTTTCTTATTTTTTAATATTTTTGAAGTTTTATATTGTAGTAAATGTACATATACACATGTATTCGTTTTAATTTACCAGTTACAATGTAAAGAAAGTTTAAGTTATAAATAAGCTAAGATGGTGTATGGACAAAATGGATTCGCAAACTTTTTTAATTGATTAGAGAGAAAAATCTTTTAACTCAAATCTATTTTAAAAATTTCAAATAAAAAATGATTCAATTCCGTTAAAATCAATTTTTTATTTAATTTGTTAATTTTAATTATCTACAACGTATTCGAACTGCTTCATAGGGTACATAAAACTCATAAATACATAAGAATTCTTCAATATATAACTAGTTAAGCCCTAAGTTCTGAAATAAAATTTTGAGTTTGGCTCTAACACGCAACAGAAAAATTTAAATTTCGTCGCGGGAGATGAGGTACTATATTTTTTTTCTTTAAAAATGGGATTTTTCAAATATTATTGTCTAAATCAGCCACAATAGGCTTCAGATCGAAAAAAAAGCGTGCAGAAGTTATTTATCTTCATCCAAAAAGAAAATACAGTTGGAGATTTAAAAAATTCTTAAACTTTTAGATATCAAATGTTTATTAACACATTGAAGACTATACTTATTCTTATTTCTAATGAGGATGCAGGTTGACATGTACCATTGCCGACTTAGTGCATTCCTCAGGAGGTGATATCACTTTTTAGTGCGGCATCATATAGGCCAGAGGGTCCCAAACTTTTTTGTCTCATAGACCCCTTGCCATGTTTTTGGGTTTTGCGTGGACCCCTATTTACCTAATAAATGATTTTTTTGCAAATTTATCAACTTATGACTTTTTAACAGCTGGTGTAGAGCTATACTTACTTTAAAAGATTTAATTTTGTAACTGTAGAGAAGTTTAGTGTTTAAAGCCCAAGAAATACTTGTTCATTAATTAAATTAAAATTCAATTAGTACTTAAAATAACTGTTACATAAAGTAACTGAGCAATAAACAAATGCTTTTTATGGGAGGGATGAATCTGGTGCTTCCTCCATTTTGGTGTTTCCAAACTTGCTGATATCCGCTTCTATAAATTCCACTTTAAGATATTCTTAGTGCCTATTCTCTGATTAGTTCCTCTTGTAACATGACACTTGCTTTTTCTTTCAATGTGGCCAAATTAATTCATTTCCTACTATGGTATTACCATATATCAAAACATTATCAAACCTAGTTTCCAAATTTGGATAAATGGTATTTAAATGCTGCACGTAGGTTAAAACGTCCTTTTCCTGGCAGATTGTGTGTGACAAATTGAGAAACTAGGAAAATTTGGGACGTACAATAATATACTCCTTAGCTTCATTCTGGCAAGAAACGCTAAAATGATGGTGCTTGTAGTAAATGAAAATTAATTTTATTAAATTTAGTAAATAAATCTGTTAAATAGATAAATCTGGTTTCCACTTGATTATATTTTCTTTTAAAATTAAAGTCATGTTCTGATTTAATGAGAGTCACTATCGTAGACCCCCATTTACATCTCACGGACATACAAATTATTTTTTCGCTGACGTGGACCCCTTACAGATTGTCATAGACCCATAGGGGTCTATATAGACCACTCTGGAAATCACTGATATAGGCGATATCAATTACCGCAAGTAATTTTGGCAACCAGTTTCTTTCCCAGGAGGCATCTGAGCTTTGACGATCCGAATCCATTCTCAAGGTTCGATTTTTCCTTGAGCACCCAAGCCAAAGAGGCACTCAAGAGATCTTTTACATGCCGCATAATCAAACAACAGGATTGCTGTCGATTTTTTGCATCAGGAAATGCCCCCTATTTGGACCGCAAACATGGACGTCAAAGTCAGCCCCAAACTAACTACGCCACCCTGTCGACCAGCAGGTCACACTAGATGCAGTCATTCGCACTCAAAGAGAAAAAACACCACCTCTTTTCAAAGCTGTTAGGGTAGTGTTTCTCAAACTTTCAGCGTTTGTGACCCAGTTTTTCATCATAATCGCCCCCCCCCTTTCGTACAATAACTATGTATTGAATTCAATAATGCACTTTGAAGTAAAGCTACAATACGACTTTAATTATAAACCGAACACATTATCAAGATAAGAAAAAGATTTTGTGTATGACAAGCCCATGGGAGTCACTAACAATTCTTATACTTGTTATTAACTTAGTATTTATAAATTAATCATCAAATACATTGGCAGTGCTGATACATTTATAGTATATCAATGTAAATATGTATTTTATTTTTTATTATGTAAAAATTTATTTTATTTTGCTTCATTCCAGTAAATTGATAATCTTTTTAAATAATCTTTTACTTTTGACTTTTCGATATTCTCATAGGGGTATTACGTCCCTCTAGGGGGTGCGCACCACAGTTAGAGAAACACTGTGTTAGACAGATTATTCATAGAAATTCTTGGTTAAAGAAGATAGTTCTTGATGCACAGATTAACGTGTCAAGAAAGAACAATGTGTCGCTTATTAAACGAATGCATTAGACTAAAAGGATGTCAAAGAAAAGAGGTGAAATGAGGCACAAAGTAATTAAAAAGTCAGAGTACCTCAAAGCAAAAACAATGTTGCGGCGATATATTTATAACCACCTCAGAAAAGTCTTGAACACCTATAAAAAATTTTGGATTTTGAAAAATCTTTCAAACATAATGACCGTCTATACACAAAAAATACCAAGGCAGCAGAATAGAATAAAAACTGCTCGTAGAGATTTCGTTATTCGACTCCCGTCATAACTTAAAGCGGTTTCAGGTATGAAGACGTCTCAGGGATTCCTTTTTTCGAGAAAGTAGTGAAAACTGTCGCAAAAGTTTGCAAAGAAACTATTGTAATAAGGGTTAGGCTTCCGCAACCATCACTGTACGAGAGTTAGAAGGAAGATTAGCCCTATTCAAAACAAACTCAATTTGTTTACAAGTCTCAACAACCTTACAAACTTGAACAACCCAAAATAAACATAAGGTTCAGTAAATTTTCTAATAAAACAGTGATTAATAAGTATGAAGGTTAAAATACTTCTACTGTTATATAAAACATTCACAAAACATTTCAGTAAATTATTTTCAAAACTTTTTTTGAGCAATCGCTGTCCTTGTTTGAGCATTTTCCAGAAAAACACATTTTGAGTAAAATGCGTTTAGAAGTATGGCATCTTGCTTAAGGTAATGGCATCTGCTTTTACTAAAACGCTTGTAGTTTTTGTCCTAGTGAACGGAAAATAATAAACTTGGTATTTTTACGGAGATAATAAGATGACCTATATAAAATAAATTTATAAAGAATTGTCAATTTTTGGCAAAATTCACAATTTTAAGTTAGTCGGATACCTTAAAGTATCCGACTACCCTAACATAAGCTTTCCACTTTTTTAAAATTAAGTCAAAATATAAACAAAAATCTAGAGTGCAATAAATCACGAACCTTTCAATCTCCAATTTTCTCGAAAAAGTTAAAAATGTGCAGTTGTTTACACTCATAAATATCCCGGATCTAAATAAAAAAAACTCGAAGCCGAAAGCACATATTGAAGTTCAAAGTTTTGTGAAACATTATTCAATAAAAGGTACTTTACCCGCTGTCTAGTGCCTTTAAAAAATTGTGTTTAATAACGTTCCAAACTAAAGTCATAACGGTGTGATCATGAGCTTCAGAGCAGGGAAAGCGCAATCACATATAAGATACCGTTGGCCCTGGTGGAAGAAGCGCGTGATCATAAATATGTGATCATTGTCCTAAATGGATTAAGGAAAAGACTTTCCCCAATAGAATTAATTATTAGGAAGAACGTGGACAAACCCGTTACACTATCAAAGAGCCCATAGTAGATCCCCTGAACATAAAATTGTTCAATAAGGATTATTAGATTTTTCAACATGACTCTGTTCTCTCATTCATAAAGCGAAGCGATCCTGCAGTGGTTAAAAAAGAATGCGCCAATCTTCATAGAAATCTGATATTTGCCTTCCAAAATTCCGGATTATAAATCTATCTCGGCTGTAATATGTTGTCAACTTTGGAGGCAAAGATGTGCTATACACTTAATCCCAATTTGAAATGTTTTAAATATTCTTTAAGAAAAGCAGTGATAAATGCATGTCACAATAACTGACTGCCCAAACTGTGATAAATAAAGCAAGAAGTTTTTTTATATCCGTAACATGTTAACCCGTTGACTCAACTTTTAACATAAATCAATCTTTGTAAGTTGCAACAGGAATATATTTCTTTATTTGAGTCATTTATATTTAGAATAAAATCTCGCCAAGCAAGCTATATTGATGACAACACAAAATATACACATAAAAAAATTGTAATAAATGTTCGTTAACATTGGTGTCTTCTCCGTTTTTATGTATAATTAAAAAGGCGTTGCTGAGAAGAAAAGACAACAATTTGCTTGGAAATGTGGTGGTTACCGAAAGGGAATATTCCACTTGGCGTCAGTTCTATTATTTTTGAAGACTTTAGGACCTACGCTGTCAAAATGGAAAAGTACCTTTAAAACTTTAAGGAGGTTTTACTTTTTATTTGATTTACAGATTTTTTTTTCTTATTTTTACTCCATTCTATTTGTTTCTGAAACCATGGCACCGCTAAATATATTTATGTGAATAAGAATATTATAACTTTTAAAAGGCATGCAGATTTTTAAAAATTCAAGAGCAAAAATAAATGAATATATATATCCTCAAAAGTACATTACACGTATATTTTTTTTTGCTCGTAAAATTCATCAACTTTATTTACAGGATAAATTTTTTTAAATATATATGTATATATATATATATATATGTGGGGGGGGGACGGCGTCTAGGGGAAGGTTCGATTTTAATGTTAAAATAAGCACGCAGAGTTAAAATAACCTAATTTATTAATAACACAACTAAAACATTTACTATTTACAAGGGGTTTTAAATAATTCGAGATAGCACCATACTAATTCCGAAAACACGTACTCTTTCTCAAAACAACGGAGAGAGCGATTTCCTCTGACCTGCCTTCGTTCAAGCTTTGGTGCAACTCCCAGTTTCTTCTTTCTGCCACCTTTATAAATACATAACCTCATCGTATCGCGCAGCTAAAACTCACGTGGTTTCGATTAGTGGTGCCATCTCTTACGATAAAAATCAAAAGAAGTAAAAGAAAACTTGCACTCCTTTCCTACATATATATATACATATATATATGGAAGAAATTTATATAAAATATAGAACATAACAGGAAATAAAAAAAAATTAAGATCAAATCTAATGAAATACAAATATTTATGGAGGCTTAATAAGGATAATACAAATATTTATATTAAAGGCTAATCACATATATATATATATATATACATCTATCTATCTATATCTATCTTGATTGATAGAGGCAAAACAAGACACTGCGATCAAACAAAACTGATACGGAGAAAGCAATTAAATTGGATGAATAAATCATTCAATCACTCACTCAAAATGAAAGAGTTTAAAATCATTTTAACGTACGTACTAGAATATTTAGCTTTGAAGAAAATAATTTACGTCATTATCATATTTGTGAAAGAAATATTTGTCTGTATATATTGTTGAAAATACATTTTTAGTTAGCTTTGAATTTAAGGTATCAGACTACTTTCAGAATCATGATTTGGCAAAAGCGTACAAACAATTTTTTTTTAAAATTTAGTTTCACTTATAGATTAGAATGTAAGTGCAAATTCATTTTCAGAATATTATTGCAGTGAAAAATTATTTAAATGCAATATTTTGGAAACAAAATGGACGTAGAATTACCTATTTTCAAAGCTTTCTCCTTTTATGAAAATTGTTCTATAATAATAATATTTTGTCTATGTATAGCCAAGACTTCCTCAGAGAGCCAGAGCTAGGATTTTTGAAAAATTCTACAACTTATTCAGAAAATACCAATTGAAAAAATTATCGGTGGTTTTTTGCTAAAATGTTTTCACTTTGACGTATTAAAAATGGATAAATCCGCTTCTAAGTTATACATTTCCTCTGTAAAGATATATGAGCTTTATACAGTCAAAATATTATTTTAATAGAAACATTTTCCATAAAAGAAGAATGTTTTGAAAATAGGTCATTCTATGTTCATTTTTTTCCGAAATATTGCATTTAAATAATTTTTCATTGTAATAATATTCTGAAAACAACAATGTACGTGTATTCTAATCTAAGTGACACTAAATATTTAAAAAATATACATTTATAAAATCACGGTCCCGAACGTAGTCGGATAGCCTAAGGTGGGATAGTACCTTGCGGAATCTTGATATTGCACATTTTGACGTACTTTTTCGATTCCTCATAAACCAGTAAATTTTTCTCCTTTGAATATGAGTTTCTTACAGTTCGTGCAGAAGAGTACAAAGTTGAAATAAAAGAAAAAAAATTTGCTCTAGAGTTATTGTATTTTTTAAATGGCATTAAGTGTGAATACAAAAATAACAAAAACTAAATAGCATTCTTTCTGTTACCCACAAGATAACTTTTGAAAAACTAAAGGTAGATGCTATTTTTTATATAAAATGAAAGCTTAAGACTCCTGTATATCTCAACTTTTAAATTTAAGTTATGTTTTAATATTTTTTAAAATTAAAAGAAAATGAAGAGGTTTAAAATCCCTATATTCATCACATTACAAAATAAATTCTACTAATCCCATCCAAAAGATTGGGCCATACAGAATGCAGATCTACAAGTACATTATACATATAAATATCGTAACTCTGTAACCGATTCTTTTTTAAAAAATCTTGTGGGAAAGTAGGAAATTTAAAAACTAGAAAATCAAGTTTAAAGATCAAATTTTAATTTTTTTGTATTAAAATAAATCTTTTTACTCTTAAAATGTATACATTTTATATATTTAAGTTTCTTTTTCCAAAAAGTGTTCCTTTTTTTTCTCTCATTCTCAGTTTCTTAGGAGCCTTTTTTATGAGAGATGTAGATAATTTCCACTCCCGTTATTCATGCCAGCAAATCAGAAATAAGAGAAAAATATATTTTTTAAAACCGGGAATTTTCATGATATCTTGGCGATTAGTTAATCCATCATCTGTTGTTTTGTAAGATGCTGATATTTTTGGTCAGGAATTCTAAGTTGAAAAATTAAGTTGTCAACCTCATCACTTGACCTGGATTTAAAAGTACGAGGTGAGTCACCTACAGACCTCATGTTGCTTCAAAGTGTGAGATACTGATGAAACCAACAACCAAATCAAAAAATTCCAAACACAAACCTAACGAAAGATCGGTTTCTTTACATTTTTCTAAGGATCAAGTCTTTTTTTGACACTTGCATTTTTCAGTGCTGAGAACATAATTATTGTCAGTTTTCAACGAGATTTGCTTTGAAATGTTCCTAACAATCTATATTAACTTCTTAAAATGTTTTTGAAAATTTGATTTTCAAAAGGGGCAAAGGTACTGTGCCCCTTAAGATAAAAACGCTTTTTTTCTTGATTCAAGAGTTTTGCTTACTATTTAATTGTATTACAAATACGGATAAATCTGATGGCTTGGTTGTTATTGGAAAGCATAACTGACTAGGTTACAATTAATAAATATATTTTTAATAGAATCGTTAAACATCGAATTCAAAAGAAGCATATTTTTAAACTAAATCCTCAGCATTTATATGTAATACTTGAAGATGGAAATCGTAGTTAAAATTTTTAAAGCTTACTTTCCTCTTTGGCGGCTATATCTTTTCTAGCCACTCATTCTAAATAATGGAAAATAAAAACAAGCAGTTTAAGAAAAGCTTACTCCACTCATTTTTTGTGGTTTTTAAGACAAACATGCAGCATCCTATTTTCAGTTTAAGCACTTGAGAATCGCAATTTTTAAGTCGTGTGGTTAAAAATTCTTTCTCCTGATTTTACCTTCTTTAACAGGAAATATATTATGATAATCCTTTACCAACAATTTTAAACTTCCTTCTCTTTTCTAAAAAGGAACTTAATTAAGCTGCAAAACTCTTTTCTTAAGCAACACAAAACAATTTTTTGTTCCACTTTTCTTCCCTTGCATCTCCAGAGAGATATGTATCGTTTCCTCACAGGAAGGGGACCTTTCTTCCTTAGAACAATGTAATTTAAAACCCAACCGTCGTTAATTAACTGCAAGTGACGACAACCAGAAGAAAAGTGATGTGCAGTAGATTAGGAAATTTCTTGACATGAATCAGAACGGTTGCCGTATCCGTTAACCCTAGTAAATGAACACTTATTCTGTTTTGTATGTTTGTGTATGAAGATGTTCTCTCTAATTACGTTATCAGCAATTTATTTTTAAGAAAGCGGAACAAAACCGCCTGGATATCTTAATTAACGTTCAATAAAAATAAAAGATAATTGGAAAATATTTTGCAATACGGAAAGTTATGAATTAGACGGACACATTATTCGAAAGAATAAAATATAAAAACTTAAATGATTTATTAATTGAAATGCATTTAAATGATGAGTAGAAACGCGTAGAATTATATTCGAACTTTTCCGCTAATTTGTTATCAGCACGGTAGTCGCCAAACGTTTTTTGGCGTGGCTTAGAAATCGAGACAAAATAAGATTTTTGCACCCAGTTTATTCAATCCAAGATGGCAGCCTAGAAGTAAAAACTCGACGTGAAAATAATTTAAAAGAGTGGCTTAGATTACTGATTTTAAAAGAAGCAAAAGAGGTAAACTATGTCCTTACACATTTGTGGTTAAAAAATTGTAAAGATACGAGTACTAGGTATCAAAAAATATAGAATAAAAATAATTTAGAAACGCCGGGAAAATAGCAGAAAAAATATTTAAAAAAACGGAATTTAAAAAAATGAAAAAAAAAATTGCTTAAAAAATTTTGAGTTCTATATGAGTTTTAGCAAGCACGGAACGCTTAAAAATTCATTAAACAAAATAAATTAGTTCATAATTTCTGCTAGTGATGAAAAGAATTATGCGTTATAAATATGGATACGGAAATCTTCACCGTAAGATACGCAACAAAACATAACGACATCAAATTTCATATCCTGTCTGTAAACAATTTTCATTTCGCTGTTTTATTCTTCATAGTTAATAAAAGCTGAAATTAGCGAAATCTTAATCAAGAAATGAAAGAAAGATCAAACAGAACTCTTAGATAACAAAAAAGACAGAAAGTGAGAATTCGGTAATCATTATTGTCCATAAAAATTGAAATCGAAGCCTCATATTCTATTTTTTTTTAAAAAAAAGGTCTTGGTACTCATCAATAAGTTTCGAAGTATCTATGTTTGAATAAATGACATATGATATATATAGAAGCTCCAATGTAGACAACATAAAATAGAAAAAGGAAAAAGTTAAATTTAAAAGAAATCTTATTTAAAATCTTTAAAATGTCTGAATTTAATACGCTTATCACCATAAAAAACGAATAAAATATTAATTATAATGTTCGTAATAAACATTGTAACTGCAGCGCCTAACTTTATTAATAAAGGTAATTATATTGAAATATTTTCGTCCAACTTATCGAATATCAACAATCTGTGGCGTAGCGTTATGATATATAATTAGTGTGCGCCAGGATCGGTCAGTTAATGTTTAATAAAAGAATAGAATAATTTAATAATTGTAATTTGTTTGAGACAGTCATTATATTACATTTATTGTTCATTAATAATCCATTGAAGAAAAAATATTACTTAGTTTTTTTTTATTTAAGTTGACTAGATTGATAGGAACTATGATTTTGAAAAAGCGCATAAAGGATAATTTCTCTGATATTTTGATATAAATAATAAAATTGTTTTAATAATACTATTAAATAAGTAAACATTAAAACAGAAATTAAGTAAACATTTAAAACATCAGCGCCATTTTCTCGTTCTTTTCCTTTATTATTTATTTTACACAAATGAACTGCTGTCGCTTAAGACACAAGACATATTTATTTTTAAACATCATAATTATAAAAAAATAAATAAAATATACAGCGGTGACTGGGGATTGCTTTAAACAGTGCCGATTTAAGCTCTTTTCGGACCCTGGGTGCAGAAGATCTGTAGGCTTCCTTTGCACTGGCGAATCGAAATTTATAACCAGAAATTCTGGTTAAGTCCAGCTTATCCGGGCCCCGGATCCCTCGGAGGCCATCTAAGCTCCCAGTGAATAAAATGGCACTGACTTCAAAATGCGTGAGGAATTCAAGCGTGTAACAAATATTAATACAATAAAAAAATATTTTAAATACAATTTTTTGGCGAAAAAATAAAGAAAGAATGATATATTTATAAACATTTTCCTATTATGTTTTTCCTTTTTATGAAATATTTTGGTTATACATAGAGTTTTCATACAGGGGATGAATTAGAATTTTTTCAAAAATTCACATTATTTTCGGGGAATGAGATCAACTGAAATAACGTCTGGTGGTTTTTGTTAAATTTCTTCGCTCTTATATACTTAAAATATTTATAAATCTACTGCTAAATTATGTATTTCAAAGATCTTAGTTTAATCCCTGTATAGATGTCTACAGAGACAAAATATTATGGTAGGAGCATTTCTCCAAAAAAAGAAAATGTCTTTAAAATATGCTTTTTCTTCATTTTTTACCAAACAATTGCATTAAATAGGTTTTTCTTGTAATAATATTCTTTTAAAACAAAATTATATGTGTATCATAGTTCCTCGGTTGCAAAATATCAAAAAATATCCTATTATACACTTTTTCAAAATTAAGGTTTGTCAATCGCATTAATATGTACTATAGCCTTCAAAGAAAGTTTTTCACTGAATTAAAAGCAGCTATATAAGTATTTTTTCTTAAAAAAGAATTGTTTTCACTAAATATGTTTAATTTGTGTAACCACCACACACACAGTATTTGCATTCAAACAACCTCATATTTGAATCAGTTAAACTCATTATATAAGTTTTTGGTTAGCAATTCATTTTTAACTACCCAATTTAAACAAATTTTTTAAGAAGCTACTGAATTGTAATAAAATTTTACTTTACAAATTTATTTCTTTATTTTTATTAACGTCACACTCTAACAACAGACTAGCGGTTGTTGGTGTTTGGGTGTTTTAGTAAACATCAGCCAAAACAAGTTTTAAATTAAAATTTATTTCTCCCCTTTGACTTAATCAACACAAAAAAAGTACAAAATGCCCTTAGTAACTAATTAGAAGAGCAATCACACGGCTAAAGGTTACTTAACAATAAGTATAATTTACTCCTCTTACTCTTAGAGCACTCTGCACTTATAAGCTAGATTTCACCTTAATTATCTCCTCCGGTAGTAAATCTTAAGCACAAGTTTATCACTTATTCTCCAATTATCAATATTCAATCATCCACCGACTATCTGTCGACTAACATCACGTACCTAATTGCCAATGTTTAAATAGACAACTTGTTTGAATAAATCAAGTCTTCTTCGAGAGAATGTTTTCAATAGAACATACAGTTAAAAAGAAAGATTTCACCCCAAGAGGATTGGTAGAAGGTTCGCGTATAGACCCGTTACTGTACTACTAAGAAATAAGGGGTCTATTGCACGGCCAAATATCCAGGACAACCTGAACTGGTGCTCCATTCTTCAAACTTCGAATCTACGTCAATGTACGGACTTTGAGTTTAAAATATATTTAATGATTTTTTTTAAATACAGTTTTATTAATACGAGCCACTTATTTTAAATTTCTTTATCTGAATTAATGAGCAGCAAACTGCAAAACTGATTAAATCAAATCAATAATTAGAAGTAATAAATTTATTAATTTACCAAAAATAAACGGAATTTATTTTTGTTATATATTTTTTATTTTGCATTTTTATTGATCTTTACATTAGTCACCTTCAAAGTATTGTCCATGCGCATTAATGCACTCGACTCAACACTTTGCAAGTGATCAAAATAGCTCTGGAACTTAAGAGACAACTGTTAAAAGTTTACTGTTCAAAGCCAATAACGCGATTATTTTTTTTACTTCTGCCACATCACTGAATCGCCTTCCTTTCAGACTTATCTTCATCTGTGGAAGGAAAAGAAGTCCGACGGAGCCAGATTAGGTGAATAAGGTGGATAAGGCATAAGCATCTTGTTGTTTGTCACAAACTGCTGTATCATCAAAGTTATGTGGGCTGGAGTATTGCCATAAAGTGCTCCATAACACACGTTATTTTCCTCAGAGATTTTGTCAATGGACTTTCGACAATTTTCATCAATTGTATGTTTGACTTTAGTAATGTTTTCATCATTCAGTCATGTCGAAGGAATCCCTGGGAGTGTCATGTCTTCTGTTGATACGTTACCAGATTTAATAGGTAAAACCATTCGTAGAGGCCCTTGATTTCCCAAAATGTCACCATTAAAGATTTTTGAAGCATCCCAACAGTCTGGGTAACAGCTTTCCCAACAAAAATCAAAATTTTACACACAGTCTTTGTTCTTTGTGAACGACCATCTCAGTAATCGCTAAAGGGTTGAAACAGGAACGCTCAGAAGAAAGCATCACAAGCACATTCAATTTAATTGACTGACGCCAGCTCATTAACAGTCGCTGGCAACCCTCAACTAACAACACCTAACAGCAAAATTCCTAACTACAAACCATAAGCACGCAATAGTTTGGTTCCGGTTATTTTTGGGCCCACTCTCTCATTCCTAAATACTAATGATAATTTCGACCAAATTAATGCTAAGAAATATATAGTATAATTCCAGAAGAGGTTCATTGTAAAATTTATTTTTAGAGATTATCATTTCATTCTAATTTATATTCTTATCTATAAGAGAAAATAAAATTTCACACTTTCACACTAAACTGTGATCTATTCAAATTATTAAGTAACTTTTGTAAGGTAACAATTGTGACTTAATTGAATAGCAACTCTTATTACTTTCCGATTGCATTGCAAAGGAAGATATTTAGATTATTAAATTGGTTATACACCTGCTTAATTTGTTTACTAATAATTGGTTAAATATCGAAATGATGAAAATAAATCTTTTTTAATAGAGTTAGCTCCGAAAGAATGATTAAAAACAAAATAAATGAATATGTTTAAAATAGGTAGGAAATTTCAATTATATCTCGAATGTATTCTTATAGAAAGTATATTATATTTATTATATGTCTGGTTTAATCTTAATTATATTGTTTATGAAGGAAATAAAGTTATACCACAAAACACGCGTGTCGTTACGATTTTTGAACATAAAATATAATGGGGTTTTTTTTTCTGAATTGTTACAAGCAAATTATTTTTAATGCTTAATCATATTAAGTGTGTTTTGTATTAGGAAAATTTCTAAGAAAACAAATTTATCATGTTTAGATGAAGTCTTATGAAGCGAAATTATTTATGCATACCAACCCACTTAATTAAAAATGACAGTAACAAAAGCATATACACAAACATTATTATGTAGAAATAAGCACCTTCACGTTTTATGTGTTTAATAGTTGAAAAAGGTATCTCTCAATGTATGCATAGTTGGAACAGGAACTAAAATGTGTAAGAAACAGTAAAGAGAGATATTAACATAAATAAACGAATTAACAAGATATAATTATTTGTATAAAGGGGCCTATTAGTTATACATATCTTTGAAAACTCCTATGTTTTTTCTCTCGTCAATAAAAAAAAAAAACTACTTGCTTAAATTAACTTAACTATCTTTCTGAATATATATCTTTCTTTAATAGAAATACAACAGAAATAGGATAATGTATGCGTTAAACAAAAATATTTAAATTGACATTAGGAAAAAAATACTTTTTTTAAATGAAAATGCTGTGGATGAACATTTTACTAGAGCAATTTCTATTCCCACTACATATTATCTTATTACAAAATTAGAGCAAAAATTAAATATTCATTCATATTTAAAATAAATTGTTCTTTAAAATAATGTAATAATGTGACTACAGACAATAATAGAACCCAATTTTCGTAATAATTTACTTTTAACATTACATTGAGAATAATTTTTTTTATTAACATCATCTATTTCAAAGCAACACGAGACCTAATAATTTTTAACCTTCGCCAAGTGATGAAAACATAATAGCTGAGTCCACCCCAAGTCAACGTGGGGAGTTTGAGCTTTGACAGAAATAACGCCAACCACGACTTAATGAACACTTGATGAACATGAACATCTGGTTACCACGGAGCATTTGAATTAAGAATCCATTGGCTTTGTTTCTATATCTTTAAGAGCCGATGTATTTTTTTTTATTGTTATAGAATACCTCTCATAAATTCTACATATAATTTTAAGCTACAAATGAACAATCAAAAGTATTAAATCTTAAGAGTTGTAGTTTTAAAGTAATTGCGGGAATTCTTAACAACCAAGAACTAAAAGCATTATTGTAAAAGTCTTTAAATTAAGAAATACACTTTCTTCGCTTTGCATAAATAAGCTTAAATGAAAGATTTCAAAATCATTGAATTCTCCAATAAACCGGAGAAGCGGTACTTTCTCCAATGTCCATAGAAAAGTTTCAAATGATTCCGAGTCTCAATTTCTACAACCAAAAAAAATGTAAAATGTGTTATTTTAATGGCTAATGGTTTTCTTCTGTATTGTTAGATTCGTCTTTCAAATTAGTCTCGCTTTTATAAAAATATAATTGGTATTTAGCTTTTAATGCTAGTAAAGTAAATCTCAAACTAAATTAATTAATCATTGGCTTTATGTGTGTAACAATTTTCATTGAATTAATTCATATTTAAATTATACTGTTTTCAGAAAAGTCAGCTCCTTCTGAAAAGGAGTGAATGCCTGCATTGTAAGGATTTATCCACTTGCGATCGTCAATTAATATTTTAATTAGTAAAATGATTCACGTAGGAGTGATATAATTGAATTAACACATTATATGAATCCTCAAGTTGGCAATTAAACAAGTTGTATTAAAACAGTGTTATTTACCTTGTGTGTTATAATTATTTATTTATAATTTAACTTTCGCATGTGTTCTTAACAAATATATTTCCTTCAAACGTTTTAAGGCTTTAGAATGAATTCGCTTTGCTGCAAATTTTACCTATTTAAACTTATATCCATAAAACAAAGCAATTTACGAAAAACCACGTTAATATTAATATTATATGTGAGGACTTAAACGCCGTAGCATTGTAAAATTAATTCAAATACAATTTGCAACATTTGAATGAAATGATTATGAAACTGTGGATGTATCTGAAGCATTAATAGCAAGATTTGTACCAACTAATGCATGTCACAAAAGTCTTTTAAAGTGTTTCATCAAGATATTTGCCCCTTTTAAGCGGAAGAATATCCAAACTCAAATCATTTAATGATCCATTGTGTGCTTCTAATTCGCACTTTCAAATGAATCTTACACTGTATTGTTTTTTATTGTTACTCCCAAACACCACTTTCTATCATGTCTTAAGAACAAATTATTATTCAATGAAACCTAATCCTTAAGGAAGTGATGATCCCTAAGCAAAGTGAGATGAAGCTAAGTATTAAGCGAAACCTGATTAACTAGTTATTTACCAACTGAAACAATGATTAAATAATTGAATAATCTCAATTAATCTAGGAATTGAAATCTAAAGAATTAATTTGAACAGCTTCGAATGTTTAGTTTCAACATGTAAATACACTAAGGAAAAATTTATCCCTAAAGCTCTACTGATTTTGAGTGAGATTATCACTCTCTCTTTCTCTCTCTGCCTAAGACTATTTACTTACAAAGAAAAACCTTTTAAATTTATAATATGATGAAAGCCATCCAATTCGGAAAGGCTTCAGTGCATTTTTCTTTGTTTACGGATTCGAATGCTCATAATCTGCGAAATAAGGCCCAGAGATTTCAGAACATTTAATACCTTAATTGACATATTTGTTCTAGAAGCAAACAGTATTTATGCACGTATAACTTGCTCAGTCACTTTATTCAATATAAATCAAACATACATTGATTTTTTTTCAATTCCTACTTTAGTTCATTCTCTCTCTCTCTCTATATATATATATATATATATATATTGTTCAAATTTTCATTTGTTGATAAAATACTTTTTATTCATCCACTAAAGTTTAAATACTTTTTTTTAAATATGTAGTGGATGACACTTGATGTTAAAACAGCTTTTTCAAATACTAACTCATTAATTCTATTTAATTAATGTGAATTAATAGTAACAAAAATAATAGTCCAACACCATATATAAAATGGAAAATTGCTCTTTGTGTCCCTGTAGCGCATTGGATAACACGATGGACTTCGAATCCATACGTCCTTGTCTCGAATCCCACCTGTGACGGCCTAATTTCTAAGAATGTGATTTATTTTTACTGTACTATTTTATTCGAATAATTAAATTAAATTAATGAATAAATAATAAGAAAACAAATATATATATATTAAATAGTCCAACACCATATATAGAAAGAAAAATGGAAAATTGCTAGGAGAATCTCGCTTTCTATTTTACCGCTTAATATTGCTTTTCTGTGTTGTATGTATATACATATTTATATTAATTGCAATTATTTAATAAAAAAATAACTAAAATGAAATTTTTCTTTGTTTTGACCTAAGTAGGAATTTTTTTTTTATATTGCTTGTTTATATATATTTCTATCATTCAGTAACGGTTTATCCATTGGATGCTTGGGGTGGGTGCTCAGGGGCCTGGATAAGGTGTACTTAACCAGATTAAGGTGTACTTTTCCAAACCTAACATTAATACATCGAATGTAGCACATTTCGCGTTTACAAAATCACAGACAAATAGTTTGTATAAGTAAGGATTCTTACTCATACATCTTTCCGCTTTTAATTCATAAATGATTACTCTCTCATTGTGATGCATGACACTTCAGGACGATTGTTATAAGATTGAATGTTCCTGTCTTCTAGAGCTATATTTTTGACAAAAAAAAGTCAAGATTTTTCTTACTGTGGGTTATTTTCTCGAGGGTGCTAAGAATAACTTTATTTATGATTAATCTAACACTTGATGAAAAATTACGCGTCTTCTTACATTCTTCTTTTAAGATGAAATGATAATTAGAACATTTATTTTTTTTCACAGAGATTTACGACGAAAAAATATTATTAGTGTGTGTTTTTGTCATCTATCATGGTTATAAAAAAATATTCACAATCTGAGGCTATTCTCTGATTGGATAAAAATCGGAAAAAAAATCATTTTCTTACGTAGTAAATATTCTACTACAACAAATGTTGTTTTGATGTTTCAAGTAATGATAAAGACTACGTAAATATATCAACACTATTAATACAATATACTCACTGTACTTATATTTTTTATGAAGTTACATATTTTAACCAATCTTTAAATGGCAGAGTGTATGTAGTAACTAAATATAGTTTAAAGCGACTTCATCCCTTTAAAAATAATTTGATTTATAAATATTTCAGTGAAGTCTGCTTTCATGAGAGAGCTTAGAATTAAAAAAATATGTCGTCAAAAGCTTCGAGATGTAATTTTATGCGATAAAATTAAAAATTTGTTAATCTATACGAGGGGATCAAAACCCAAACTCTACCCTTGTGTACGCCATTAAATTATTAACGCTATATGAATTTTATAGCCATAAAGCGAATAATTTTTTTCTAACTATTTTTATTATAGTATAAATATATAGCAGATTTCTACTTGACCAATAAATTTTAATTTTTATCACAGTTAAAAAACGTTATTTATTATTTTTAAGGAAAAAAAACTAATTTTTTCTGGCATAAAAGTGTGAGCAGCGTCTAGCATTTAAATTTCTTAGGTAAAAATTCCAAACCACTTTCTAATGCTTCTTTAATATTTTTTAATACTTTTCACACTCAATAAAAGCAGTACCACTTTCAAAAATAATGCATTTAAAAAGAAAACACATTTATGATTTCTTTATTTTATTTGAAAGAAATTATAGTTGCTTTTTTTTCAAACAAGCAATTTCTAATTTGCATCACTTTAAATTTAATTAATGTACGAAATAGTTGACATTTTAGGTCACATAGCACACAGTATCTTCTGAAACCGACAAGGTTGATCCTTATTTTCAGATAGAGTCGTTTGTGGAAGATATCTAACATTTTAGTTGAGCTAATATTTTCTGCTTTTTGTTGTACCGGTAGTCTCATAAAAGCACGGAGTAGCATAAAAGCGTGGAGCCCCTCTCCATACAATAACAATATACTGAATTCAATAATATACTTTGATAATAAAGCTACAATACGACTTTAATTATAAACTATACATATTTTCAAGATAAGCATTAAATTTTGTACGTAATTTTGTATGTGACAAGCCCATGGGAGTGCTAGTAAATATTAAAATTGTTCTTAATTTAGTATTGATAAATTAATTATCAAATGTATAGGGCAGTACTGATGCATTTATAAGCATATTACATCATTGTAAATTTAATTTAATTTTTTATTATATCAGAATGTATTTCGTTTTGCTTTCTTTCAGTAAATTAATGATTTTATAAAATAATCTTTTATTTTCAACTTTCCGATATGCTCGCACCCCCCCCCCCAATAGGGTTATCATCCCCTCAAGGGTGGCACGCCCCACAGTTTGAGAAACGCTGAATTAATGCAATTGACAATAATATTCAACTGTCTAGAAATCATAATGTATAAAAATATGTTTTTACCTTAAATGTATTTATATTTAATTATTTGATTGATTAACAATAAGTAATGTTTTTGTGCTTTTGCAGTGCATTTGTAAAAACTGCATCAATTTATTAAGCTATATTTTTTTAACTATAACTTTTATTTAAGAATATTAACAATAAGATACCTGAGAGGTTAATTCCATAATTAAAAAACAGTTATCATCAATGTGAACCCATTTATTAAAAAATGACTCATTACGTTTGGTCATGTCAAAATTTGTTCAGTCTCCTAGAAAATAAATCACGCTTTTCAAACAATTCATTTCATGCATTTACAAATACAGACAGAATATTTACCTGAGAGCATATAATCAGCCATGCAGAAAACCAAACAGATATCTGCGTCAATTTCTTATTCTATCTAAACAAATATATTCCTATCTAATCTTATTTACCATTCTACCAGAGATACACTTCCCCTCATGCCAATTCAGATGCTTATTTCTGACGAAAACCCCATTTGTGCTATCATATCCAGCATCAAGGTTTTCGGTTGAACAACACTTTACGGTTGAGAGGAAGGCCTCTGTGTTTATCCACACCCAATCCAGCACCATAAAGCTCTCCTAACCACAACGAATGCCATCAAGCTTCTAATACTGGAATAAAGGGAGCCATAAAAGCAGTCTTAAAGGTGGAATCAAAGACCATGTAATGGTGATATCCCACATTTCATGCAAGAGGTCATCATTGGACGTCGTCCTTCAATTTCTTCTCTCATTATAACACAGTTAGAACTTCACTCAATGGTACTCTGAGTGCTCGTTGCAAATTCCGTACTTAAGATATTCAGTACTTTGATACTGTAGGAGAAGCCTTAAATTATGAAGTGTTGGATAGAAATTTATTATGAATTTACAGGACTTCGATAAGAGAATTTTAGAATAATTTTAAATGTACAGGAATCTTAACTTCTATATAATATTTATACTGTATAATATGTACTTTTTAAAAATGCTTTAAAGGAATTTTATACATACGTTCAATTGTTGTTTTAAAACATAGTTTAAAATTTAAATGTGTTAAGAGAAACTTTTTAAAGTTTTTTTACCCTTTTGATAATTTGAAGTTATTCAGTAGTCCCTCCTACTTCGAATTATTGAGAATCGACTGTTTATATATATATATATGTAATAACTTAAATTATTATCAACTCATAATTCGAATATCCTTTATTCATAACATCTAATTCATAAATCCTAATATTCTATCTCGAAACGCATTTCTTTCTCAAGCATTAAAAACATGTTGGTTTATTACTGATTCTTTAGTTCTTGAAATTTGATAGATTTATCGGTGATTCCAAGAAATAATGGATCATTAATGGTTTTCATGCACTTTTAGTAATAGGGATTAATATTCCCTAAGCAATGATGTCATTTCTATAAATAACTAGTTATTCCCTTCACCTAGACACGTGATTGTATTTTTTACAATGTGTTTTCCCCGGTTGTTCCCTATATATAAATACTTGCTAATTGCTTGCTCCCTCTCTTGTATTTTTGGCTGAGTATGAGAAGCATACTCAAATAAACAATGTCATCACGAACAAGCCTCTTTTTAATTTTCGGCCACGACCATTTCATCTCTACTAATTAAAATGAAAATTTTCCTACCGTAAATATATTGCATATATATATATATATATATATATATATAATGTGGGTGTGTGCGTGCATAACCTGGAATACGGTGAAGAATTTGCCTTAAAATTGTAATAAATTCATCACCGCTCGTGAAGCACAAAAGACATTTTTAAATTATTATTAATTAATGCTCTTGTAAAATAAGATAAGTTTTACTCAACTCATTATAAATATGTTGATAAATTGAATTTTCACAAGTCTGTAACAGATGGGAAATTCAGCTCGAAAATGCAGATGTTTTACTTCCACTAACTAACTATTAATACATCCAAAAATTATCATAGAATATTCATTTGTTCCGTAATTATAGAGTACACGACTGTTCTGCACGATGAATTTTCCCCTCTACAAAATGCATGCATGAAGTTATTAATATTTGTGATTATTATTATACACTTTCAAGAATTTTTGTAGCTGAATTTCAAAGAAATAATTATTAAATATTCAAATGGATAACTTAATTAAATTCATGTTTAAATGTGGTAAACCTTATTATTAAATATGCAAATTTAAACTTATAACATTCTGGTTAACTAGCTTTCTAAATAGATTTCTAATGATAGTTAATTACAATTTATAAATTTTTTAATCTATGCAACTTAAACTTACAACTTCGGTGCAATATGACATAAATTAAAGTACTTCATCAAATGTTCAGCTTTTAAAAAAAAATTTATTCGTTAAATATCCAAAACAGTTTTTTGAAGATTTATAATGGAATTAAAAAATTTCCTCTAACTATATCAAACTATACTTTCTTAGTCGTGATTATTGCTTATATTTAATACAAAATACATCATTCAAAATGTATTTTAGGGAGAACATTAATAAGAAAGAATGAGGTACAATAATTATTACATATGTGTTCATAGTGCATATATATACGAACCAATTATTACATTACTCTTGAAATTTGCATTTGAAAAAGAGTAACTTTCGGTACATGCAGTTATATTTCGATTAATGTTTCCAAGGAAATATATTAATTTTTTTTAAAAAAATCAGTGGAAATATGTAAGCAATCTGACAAAATTTCGTTGGATTATTATAAAAAAAAGTTTTACATTAATGTTTTTATTTAGTACTTATATTACATAAAATTATTTAAAGACTCAATTTTATTTTTTGGCAATGTTTGCATGAAATATAGCCAAATATGGGTTATTTCAATTGAATGTAGAATATTTAATAAACATTTGTAGCCACTCTTGTTATAATAACTGTAACTGACTGTCTCAAGTAGTAAAAGCGCCGTCTAGCGACCACTCTCTTATTCTCAATAGAGGACTGGTAAGAAAAGAATGGGGTCCTGTGGAAAAAACCGTTCATGTTCTTCAACCATTATTTTTGTTAATGGTATGTGTTGTCTTTGTGTAATGTAACTTAAATTAATAAAGAATTGCAAATCTTAAGAGGATTTCGTTGTACGCAACCCCGTATTTACCACTTTTATTTAATTATTTAACACACAATACTCAAAGCAATGGGATAAATTTAAAAATATGTGGCATCTATATATATATAATCACATCTAATGGATTGGTAATCTTAGGTGTCATGTGAATGCTCCCGTTATTAAGATTACGCATCACAGTTAATTAGGAATATGTTAATAAAATTTTTTCATATTTGAATATATTGTATCTCCCGTTTCAATAGATTTGCTGCGTCGATTTTTCAAAGAACAAATATCTTTTTGGAAACAACATTTGTGTCTCAAAACCTTTCAAATTCTACAGAACATTTCAATAAAATGTTTTCAAAGCAACCGTGAAAGAGTTTTTAGAAAGCTTGATATATTTAAAATTCATAAAATTATTTTTTTTAATTTGTTCCTTGGAAATATTTTTAATAAATGTTTAATAGTTGTATTTTATGTCTCATTTAAGTTCTTGAGTAATTATTTGTTCACCATGGTTTTACAAACAAACAGTATTCGTCTAGAATATTAAATCAAATATGTCTATTTCCTGAATTAAAAAGGCAATTTCGAAGCATTGTGATAAGTATTAGCATTATAAATGTTTTTAAATGAGCCAACCAACACATGGTAGCAGTGAAGTATAAAGAAAGAACACTAATTTAAAAGATATTTAGAAAATGAAATTGCATTGTTACAACATTAAAGGATAAATACTCGAAATATGACTCATTAGATAGTAAAATATAAATATGGAAGTTAGAAAAACACGTTAATTTAAGATATACTCAGTGAATATGTTTGTTATAACATTAAAGTATTTAAACTGATAAAAATTCTAGAACAAAAACTTGGATCTTTTAAAGTAACTCAAAATACAAATGAAATATGAAAAATATTGCATGTATTGAGTCTTGTGTATTGTTCAAAAATAATAATATTAATTAGATCATTACCATGAACTGAAATTTCTGAAATGGAAAAAACACTCTATTTTTGGAGGAAGTAAAGTTGTGATGTTCGGCTATGCCTACTTCTCTCTAATCCCCCTTGTCTACTCTCGGACCCGGCTAGAAGTGGGGGAGTAACTAAATGATCAGTAGACATGATTCCTTAAAATTATTTTATTGTCACCTCAACACAAACACAATAATAATCCAATTAAAATAGTTTGATCACTATTTAGAGCGCTAAGGTGAGACCAGTTAGCCTGGGGATAATATTTCGGACACTCAACTAATTTCTACTAAAATCTATACAAGCTCGGTTTTGACTCCGACGTGCCCTAACAACTTACTCTTTAACTTCTATTTAAATAATACGCACAATACCTGTACTCCTGTAAAGCAGAAGTCCTACAGTTGAGACCTTGAACACTAATATCTATCTGGATCAGCTCACACCCAAGATACTTACACTCACTTTGGATATCTTCAATTCTCACTTTAATAATCTTAGATTCGCACTTCAATAACTCACGATCCTCCCTTCACTAACTCTAGATCTACACATCACTAACTCTCAAAACTCGCGAATACAGAATTTATATAAAACTCATAATTTGCATAATCACGTTTTCTTACCTTCGGTGAAAGTTATGAAAGTTGGTTGAATTGAATATTTTCCTTAAAGAGTCCTCAAGGGGTTAGTAGAGCCGTGTATAGATCCGTCACAAAGTATTGCAGCAAAGATTTTTTCTTGAAGTTTTCCAACAGCATTCTTTTACTTTTGTGGATAATTTTTCTATCAACATTGTATTTCGCAGCATATATATATATGTATGTATATATACAATAGGACCCCGATTTAACGAATTTATCGGGACCGAACATTTTGTTCGTTAAATCGAGGGTATTCGTTATATTGGGCTCCAAACAAAATACAAATTTTTTTGCATTACCTTTTGAAAATTCTACAACATGCAGATACATAAAAACTATTCACAATTAGAAATGTTTCACTCTTTATTCAACTGCTAAAAATACTATTAGTGAATTATTACGCGCCAGTTAATTAGAAGTTTTAAAATGCTGCTGATGGATGATTGAAAATATTTTTGATTCCCGACGTGAAAGTGTTATTTTTTCGGCTTTATGCACGGAAGAAGAAAAACTGCCTTATTTACATCATGCTGCATAAGTTATATTTTTACAGTTCCCAAACAATGTAAAGCATTAGGAAATGTTACAGTTTAGATTAGAGTTTCATTAATAATTTCTGCATTAGGATCGCTATTCATTGGCTTCGACAAATCATCAGTTTCCTGAACTTCAGTTGCATAGATAGGTAGTCTGT
Source organism: Trichonephila clavata (assembly GCA_019973975.1). Classification (NCBI taxonomy): domain Eukaryota; kingdom Metazoa; phylum Arthropoda; class Arachnida; order Araneae; family Nephilidae; genus Trichonephila; species Trichonephila clavata. The sequence goes on along the minus strand of BMAO01012615.1, from coordinate 55,071 downwards.
CATCAAATGTAACAAAATCGTTAAAATCTTAAGATATTCTCTCCCGTTGAGGATTGGGGTGAGATAAGAAAGAAGTTTTCTTGTCCTATTCAAAACTCGCACTAAGGGTTGCACTCAGATTTACCTACACCTGTTATGCCTAATAACACCCTCTACACTTTTAGCCGTTGAAATTGATTTCTTACAAGAAAAATCTTTTTTCTGTTCCGGACAAAAAGTATGTCATTTGAAAAAAAAAATTTTTTTTCTTAGAGAAACTGATAAATATATATATATATTTATGAAAAGGGTTCTATGGAAAATGTATATATTTGATATTTTCTGATATAAGATAAATATAAATATTTTTTCTCTCCCATAAAAACGTAGCACAAATTAAAATACCAGAAAACGTTTTTCAGACGTATTAAAAGTTTTCGGATGATAATGCAAGATGTAATTATCATTTTTAGAACAGATAGAAAGATAATTTAAAGAAATTATGTTGTGTTTTGAAATAATTTATTTTTCATACTCTTTTAGGAAACAAATAACATTAAAAGATAATTTACATATTAATTTGTAGGAAATACGTGAATAAAAGGAAAAAAGTTCCATTTCAACAGAAACAAAATAATGAAATTGCAGTAGCTCTATTATTCAAGGAAGGAAAAATAATTTTAATTATTTTGAGCTTTATTTTTTCAGTGATATTTTTATTGTGAATTCTTAGAAATAGATATTCCTTCAAATAATTTTTAGATTTGTATGGTGGCCTCAGTACCATTGTTGTTTTGGTCACGAACTCGTGGCTGGCCGTGTCATCATTTCAAGTCCTTGTGCCACTGAAAGTGTGATAGATTTTTTTTCCGCCTCACTTTCTTAGATGCACGAGTGCTATTGGTGACGGACTTTGTAATCTTTAACCATGGTCAAGTGACGAGGATGAAACCTGAGCCGACACTTCCCTCTCTAAACTATCACACCACAACGATGGGAGGAAGTTTGAGCTTCAACATATTTAATATTTATCGGTTCTCTCTGCACGGCAGGTCTTCGGCTGTACCAGGCACACTGAAGACCGTCCATGTAGATTGGCTACCGTCGAGATTGAAAGTCTTTCAAATGGCGCGGTTTTGTAGTTTAGAGAGAGAGTGGAGTACTATCTTACACACAAGTGTGTTGTCTGTTACTTTACCTATGTTCATAAATATGAGGCATGTTGTCAATAACCCTAGTGTTTCATTATACTACGACTTTAATAAACGCTCTCTCATTCCAGATTTGTACGAATGCGTGACTCCAAGCGTTATGCAAGTCATATTATATTTATTAAACATTCGGAAAAAGATTTACACTCACAGAAAATTAATTACCTTCTACACAGGTATAACATATTAATATAATTATAAAATTATTAAATTATATTAAAGTAAATAAAAGTCAAAAGGATCTTAAGAAAATTCATCGATATTTTTGCTATGAGTATTTTTAAATGATATACATATATATATATATATATATATTTGCTATTACGTGTAAAATTTCTGCTGAACGAGGAAGTGTTGGATCCGTAAAATATATTTAACCCTAATTTTGCTGGTCCTAATTCAGCAACAGCTTTAGAAATCATAATAGGGGTCTTCATTTTAATCCATTGACTCTTCTGGTTTCCTACATTTTAAAGTTCTAACTCTGTTTCATGCTATAACATTGGCTTATTTAATTCTAGTACAATATACTTTTTCATCATTTTTTATATTGTGTTTCTTGAAATTTGGTTTAAATCTTCTAGTTTTGTTAGTGGTATAATTTAGTACTATCAATTTTATTATACTGTGTATTTGTTTCATTTTATGACACTAAATATATATATATATATATAGTATGTGTTTATAAATTTTGTTTCCTTTATTCATTTTTGCTTTATTCTTGATATGTAAATTATTTCTGTAGCAACGAAAAAGGAGTTTTTGTTATTATTTTCAGTAGATGATTGAATTGTTTTGAATAACATTGAACAAGAAAACCTATTGGAGGACCTTAAATAGTGAAATAACACATCTTAAATATTAACTTATATTTTCAACGAAGTACACACATTCAGGCAATATGTGGTGATTCAAATAAAAACTTGAATCTGTCCGGTATGAGGAGCACCAAAGCCCTCAAAACAAACAATAAAGCAGAAACATTTAAAAAAAAGATAATAAAAAGCAAATCCGTTAGTTAAAATATATTCCTTAACAAAAAAAAAAGTTCGAGTTTTAGCAAAAAAGGCCTTGGACGCTTAAAGAAAGCGGCAAGCAATGATTAATGATACATTGATGCCATGTATGATGCGGTAAAAAAAGAATAGAAAGAAAAGTATTTACAGATATTTATCTTTCCTTAATTAAGAAAAAAAACAGATGAGTAAAATAAATGCTTTCCACACAACAAATTTCAAATGAAAATTGAATAACAGAAATAAAAAAGAAAGAAACAGATTTTTTATTTACGTACCTAAACCGAATTACTTCAAGTGGTTATGTTACTGAAAATTCAAAAAAAAGTAGCAATTAAATGAAATAAAAGGGGCTAACGCAGGCTTTTGCTTTTCTTCATTGAGATACTGTAATTCAACGAACAGCTCTATAACAAAACGATTTCCCTGTTTCTTTAAAATAAACAATTATATCCATTACAAATTATTTATTCATTATTTGAGAACTTTCATTGTAAGCAAAGGAAATATGCCATATATTTAATAAGACAATGCCGATTTAAGCTCATTTCAAGCTCTGGGCGTAAAGGATTTACCGGCACTCTTGGCATTATTGGATCCAAGGAAGGGCTCTTGAATCCGGTTAAATCCAGCTTATCTGTGTCCTTTCGGGTCTCGGTCCCCTAGGCGCCGCCCCATGAACCGATGGTTAAACCTGCACAGTAAGAAGATATACAAAGCAATATCATTTAATTAAGTTTGAATCTTTTGCTTTATTTTAGATTTTTAATTCATTAAAGAAAATCCATTAATGTGTATGTGGAGTAAAATAAATTTAGCACTTGAAATTTTAAATAGTGTGATGGGGTCAATATATATATATATATGAATTTCTTTTTGGTTGTATTTAAGCAAATGACATTTTCATGGTCTAGTGTTAAACATAAATAATTCATGCTGTAGAACAGTGCTTCTCAAACTTTCAATATTTGCGACCCAATATTCAATCATAATTTTCATCGCGCTCTCCTTCCATACAAATAGCAATGCAGAAATTCAATAATACTGTACTTTGACGCTAAAGCTACAATACGTCTTTAACCTCTTAAATTCCACGGCGTACATATACGTCTATCTCTTCCCTTGCGTTACTTTCCCCGTACGTGCATATACGTCTTTCTAAAGTGCGATCTTTTCTGTGCAGTGTTATCCATAAAATTATTCCGAAGGCTTTGGTAGGCACTAAAGAAAAATTTACTTATTTCTGAGAATTTGCTTATTTTTATTCCTTTTCTTCCATACCTCCCAATACATCACATACGCCCTCCTACGTGGAAAACGAAGGCATTGGGGAGCGATTCGCGTAACTTTTAATCGGCAGTTAAGAGATTATTTATAAACAGCACAAATTATTAAGAAAAGTGTTAGTTTTTGTATACAATTTTATATATGAAAAGCCCATGGGGTTACTGGTAATTATTAAAATTTTTCTATTAACTTGGTTTTCTTAAATTAATTATAAAAAACAATATACAGTACAGATACATTTGTAAGTGTAAATGTAAATTTTATTTTTTATTATGTCTGAATGCATTTTGTTTGTTTACTTCAGTAAATTAATATTTTTTTTAAAAATATGTTTTTAACTTTTCATTGTGTTCACGCAGCCCTCGTAGAGTTATCACGCCCTCCTAGAGGGGCGCACCCCACAGTTTCAGAAACGCTGCTGTAGAAGCTTGTTTTCACATCTATACATTCATTTAATAGTTCCTAGAATTTTAAAGAAAAATCTTTACACTAAAGCACTGCTTCTCAAACTTTCACATTTAACGACCCAATTTTCAATTATAATTTTTATCGCCCCCACCTCATACAAAAACTATATATTGAATTCAATAATGCATTTGGCGCTAAAGCTACAGTACGAACTTAATTATAAACCGAACAAATTAACAAGATAAGTATTAAATTTTGTAATTGTTACTTTTAAATAATATATATTTTAAGCAAATTACTTTTAAGTAATAGGGTAATAATTATGTTATTTTTTTCCTTTCACTAATTTTTAAATTGGAGCAGATTGCAAAATGATATTTAATTAAATATATATTTCCTCTATCATTCATTTCTAAATGTAGAAATGTCATTAAAAAAATAGTCTATGGTGTATGTTGCTCTCTATCATATCCAGCACATCTAGCATTTTCGCGAACGTCTGCGTGAGTTTGGGCAACTAACTTATTGGACGTCTTGGCAAAACATGTAAAAATGCTGTACCTAGTAGAATTCCGGTTAGTTTTGGACGAGTCGATACTTTTAGAGCTACCGAATCTAATGTACATTTTAAAATTTGCCCTTTAGTTGTAATTCAAAGCCTTAAATATTTACGGTAGTAGATTAACAAAAACATGGATAAATTTTAAGTCATAAGTGAACATTCGATGATAAAGCATCAACAAGTACAAGTTCCGGAAATTAAATCAAGTAAGTATTCTCAAAATATTTAAATTTTCGATTTACCACTAATAAAGTAAATTGAGAAGAAAAAGCCCTGTGAGTTATTTGTTCAAAAATATATTGGTAGCAGGACAGTATGTAACAAACTTAACCTAATAAACTTAAAATACCTTTGGAAACGCTTCATGGTGAGTATATTAACAAGCCTCGAGAATTTTTTGAATTAAAATTAAAATCATATAAAAAACAAAAAGCATTTTAAAAAAATGTTTTTGTGAATGAAAAAGCTTTACTTGCATCTTATATAGTATCATACAAAATAGCCAGATGTAAAAAGCCTCACAGCCTCAATTGCCAGCAGCAATTGAGATCGTAGAAACCATGTTTGGAGACAATTTTGCCACAGTTGCAGTTTATGGACTGCAACTCTTTGGTAGAATAAACTGTAATTTTAAGTCTCAGAGAATTAGCATTTAGAATTATTGTTAAATAATGGAAAAGAATGTTAAATTCCTATGAAGAATAATTGTGTTATTTTTTAATATTTAAAGCGAAGGGACTTCAAAATGTTTTAACCCGGGAGCAGGCACGTACTCGATACTAACGTCAATGATCACGTGGGGTGACTGAGTCACCTCAATCCTTTTTCTTCTTATAATTATTTTTATTGTACGCGATAAAAATCACATTCTAGTGAATAATTTATTTAAGAGAAAGTATACTTACCTACTTTCAATGACTTTTCAACTTTTCTTTGACAACTTGAGAAAAAATCCAATAAAACTGAACAAAAACCTTAAGATTGTAAAGAAACGATTGCCACTCTCAAAGAAGAGGGAAATATGTCACAAATACATTTTAGTTCCTCTGAAGACTGTCATATAGGAGGATACTGTCAAGGTCATTGGTAAAAAATAAACAGTTTTCCCAGAATTAACGATTTCGTAAGCCTGAGATTACTTTGCGCCTCGCGCGAACACTGCCGGGTTAAAAGTGTATTCAATATAAAAATATGGATGTTGGTTCTAAAAATGAACTGTGTAAAACGTTTTTCATTATGCCTTATATGTTCCAGCATATTCATAAAAATAAATCTTAACGAAATAATCCTTCAATCATCTGTGCTTTTCAAAATATCATAAAAATCTTTCATATGGATTAAAGCCGCAACAGGAATATATTATTTACAACTTCCCTAAATGACAGTGATGATTTTTTTATGTTCCTACAATTTTTCAATGAGTCTGGGTTTTGTTTTTTGTTTTTTTTTCTCTAAAAAAGTAGTATTTTAGATTTAAAAAGAAAACATAATTAAAAAAATCTCTCATCGTGGGATTGCATCAAATCGAACAATTTTTTTATTTGGTTATAAGATCAAAGATAGCTTGAAGTAGAGATGACGTAATATTGTCAGATGATATAAATAAATTACATCAGTGTAAATATGTTTTTTTTTATCATATCAGAAAATATTTTGTTTAAATTCATTCCAGTAAATTTATTTTTTGAACTTTTATTTTCGATATGTTCTCACCCCCCCCCTTTTAGGCTTATCACGCCCCCCCCCAGTTTGAGAAACGCTGCACTAAAGAATTTTAGAGTAAACAAAAGTTAATAACTACCTCTCTCTCTATGCGAGGCAGTCTTCTCACAACCCTTGTGAACAGAAACTCTAAAAAGATACCAAAAGTTGGGAAATAATCCGAGGAATCCAGTCTGATCATTTAAACTAAAAAACTACAATCAGTTAAAAATATGTCAAATAAAAACCTTTAAATGAATGATTGTTTTACCCGTGCAATGTCATCTATCATGTAGAAACTCCGAAGAATGGCAGGAAGAGTGATTTCCGACATTCCCATCCCTTTAAATCTACCACCCTTTCTTCCGTACCAAAATGAGACAAAAATAATTGTGGGATTGGATAGATCGGCTAATTCACTAAAGTGCTATCTTCTTCATTTACAAAGTGATATTTTACATTGTCTGCAATTTTTTGTATTTAATTGAGTTAATTTTGACGGGTTTTCATTAAAATATTGTTCCAATTACTGTGTATCTGTTTCTCTCTGTCGGGATCACCTGAGTTTGATTAATTTAAAAAATGCATGCTTTTATCTCTTATACCCTCCGAATTGGAAAAACTGGAATCCCAAAGGTCTTATTCCCATTTTATTAATAATAAAATTATTTAAAATTTTTTCACTAAGCAAATTATAGCTGTACAAATTCTTAAGATAATTACACAAGACTTTTCTTCCGTCTGTAAATTTTATAATTCGCCTTTTGGCTGAAACTTGAGAAATTCCCTTAAAAATTTTACATTTAAAAAAATCATTCTGTGTTTTTCATCGAATAGTCTTTTTGCGAAGCTTTATTTATGCAATTTTTCCTTACATATCTTATTTAAAAAATACGGTTTTTTTTTGTCGAAGTGTGGAATTTAACCTAAATATAAGCCCACAAAGGAAAATTAAAAATTCATACTTACGTAAATTCCGTATTCGCTTACTTTCATTTGAAGTACCAGAAATATTCCTTCTTCCTTTTCTGGTCTAAAAATAGAACAGAGGGGAAGAAAAACTTATTATTGATGGGGAAAAAAATTTTCTTTTTAAAAAGTTATGTTTCAAAAACAAAAATCGGGATTTTTATTTCGTTTTGCTTTATAACTAAATTTGTGTTTCTGTCTTTTGTGTTAAGTTTTGCTAAATAGTATATTAAACTTTATCTCTTTGTCCTTACCTGAGAATGATGCATTTTTTGAAATTGCTCATGCAATATCAGTCCTTGTCTCCCCCCTCCTTTGTGTAGAATTCTTGGTTCAGTAATAAATTTTTCGCACCCCTCCCCCCTTTTCACATTTCTGTTCTATATCCAATGTAGCCTAAGCAGAGCCATCATTATCAAACAATGCACACACAATTTCGAAATTCCTATTTAAAATCTCAACCTTAAAAAATCAAAAATCTTGCAGAGCCCTTTATCTTGCATAGTACCCTCGTATTTATTTTCCATTGAGCAAGATTCCTTCCCCTCTTATCCTTTTTGATCTATAAGTAGAATAGAGGAGAAAGAAACAGGTATAAGGAGGGAAAGATGTCGGAAAAATTAATTTTATGATTTTGAAGTGGCGCGTTCTATCCTGAGGACAAAACCCGGGACCTTTGGGTCCGAAGCCGAGTAACTTAACCATACACCAAAATGATCACCATGGTGCGGAGGTTGTTACTGGCTTATATAGATTGTATCACTACACACTCCCTCACCGGAGAGTTGGTTTGGCGAACGAACGATATAGTTGCTAATGGGAGCATTCAGTTTCTTGTGTGTTGCATGAGTTGCGTCATGTTTATCTGACGATTTTTTTTTTGTTGCTCTCTTGCGCCATGTTTTATTTGACGATTTCTTTTCCTTTGGTTGCTCTCTTGCGTCATGTTTATCTGACGAATTTTTTTTGTTTGCTCTTTTTTTTTTGCGGATAGGTGGCGCCACGACAGATTAGTTGAGGTTTCGCTATTCTTAGTTAAGCTAAGAAAAAAAATAAAAAAATATAGAAATCAACAGAAAATGTGTGTGCTGACGTCGAGAGGGAAAGAGAAATTACCCAGGGAAAAATGGAGGAAAATAATTACTAATTCAAAATAGATTAAACAACAGCGGGCTGTACAGCTAGTTTTGTATAGAATTCTAGGACAAGCAGAAATTCAATTTTTTCTCAATTTTTCAAATGCTGTTCTCTGGAACTTAGGCAAGAATTCTTATCCAGGTCAATATAAATTTATTTTAAATACATGAGGCTTCAGAATTAGCAATCCTGCTTTAGCTCTGCACAAGGACATTGATTCAGACCAACCCATTCAATTCAAAACTACATATTTGGAAACAGCAAGGACAAATTTTAATTTGTAAAAAGCTGGAGAATTTATGCTTAGAGTATATTTTTTATCATTCCAAGTTCATCTGATAGGGATATGTTTCGTCAATACATAATTTAGCATTTCTATCTATCATAAATATTCTTTAAAAATAAATAAAAAGGAAAAGAGGTTTTGTTCCTTAGGGTTAATAAGTTTTACATATGTTGTTATAAGTTTTACATCCTTATAAAACTTCAGAGTGCGGATTAAATTTTGAAAAGGAGGTTTACAAAAAAAATTAATCCACTTCATGTTTCATCCTAAATTTCTTCACGAATAATTCAGTATCAAAAGTCTAATTTTAGAAAACCACAATTGTTCATACTGAACACAGTGTTTAAATGAAACCAAAGTATTTTCTACTTTCATTGTTTTGTTTCCGATTTTTTTTTTGTTCCAACACGCTATGGGAAAAGAAACGAAAGAAGTTTAATTACCATCGCAAATTAAAAGAACAGTTTTCATTCCAAATGTAAATGGAGTTTTAATGTCTGTGGGCTTGTAAGAACTACCTACTACTTTACAGATCCTAATTAGTCTGTAGTATATTTTATTCTTCTAAGGTTTAAATATAGATTGCGAGAAACGCAAAAGAATATTTCTTTCTTCAACCATTGTTGAAGCACAAAAATGCTTTATTAAAGTCTCAACAGCAGGATACAAATTATAATCTCGTTTTTTCATAAAAAAAAACACATAATTTTAAAATTGTAATGTCAGATATGAAAAATCAGAATAGATTAATAAAAATATTAAAATGGTATGAATTCTAAGCTTTGCTTTGAACCTTATGTGTGGAAAGCAGATTTATTGAAAAACATGCATACATTTTCCGCAGATATTTAAATATTAATTGTGAAGAGCTTTTACACAGAGAGTACAGTTATAATTTGCATGTTCTTATATAATATATATATATATATATGTGTGTGTGTGTGTGTGTGTGTGTGTGTGTGTGTGTGTGTGTGTGTGTGTGTGTGTGTGTGTGTGTGTGTGTGTGTGTAAGGATAATTAAATTAGATCTAAAATTAAATCCCTAGGCAACTTTTAACTTTTATATTCCCGTTAAATCTTCAAGTATTAAATTTATCATCCAGTTCGGGAATGAAGAACACATGGCCCTAAGCAGAACTTTTCCACTCCGACCATTAATTTTTATTACCTCGTATGTCATGCTTAACTTTCAAATATTCCTCTTAAATAAGAAGTGTATTTGAAAGACATCTGGCCTTTAAGTGGCCGCCGACTCTGATACTTAACACATGTCCCTTTTTGTCGCTTAGCAAGCAGATCCAAAATTCTCTTCTTATATATATATATATAGTGTGTGTGTTGTGTGTGTGTGTGTGTGTGTGTGTGTGTGTGTGTGTGTGTGTGTGGTGTGTGTGTGTGTGTGTGTAAGGATGTAAGGATAATTAAATTAGACCTAAAATTAAATTCCCCATACAACATTTAATATTTTTATTTTTCGTTTCATCTTCAAGTCTTAAATTGAGTATCCACTTCTTTCGAGGAACAAATGGCCCTAAACTGAACGTTTTTAAACCCATGACTATTAGTTTTTGTTACATTATATGTCATGCTTAAGTTTCAAATATATACTCAAGAGCCAAAACATTATGACCACCTGCCAATACCGAGTTGGCCCCCCTTTGGCGCTCAACACAGCTTCAACCCGCCTTAGCATGGATGTCACATGTCCTTGGTAGAGGGCCGGAGACAGATTGTACCAGATGTTTAAGCAATGGTCACACAAATCCGAGATATTGCGAATTGGTGGTCTTTGAACTCTGAGCTGCCGTCCCATCATGTTCTTGGAACCATTCCAACACAATTTTAGCCTTGTGACACGGGGCGTTGTCCTGTTGGAACATTCCATTTCCATCTGGAAAAACAGAGGACACGTAAGGATGCAACTGGTCAGCAATGATATTCAGATACCCTGTAGCATTCATAGTCTACTCTACCACAACCATGGGTCCCAGAGACGCCCAAGAGAACGTCCTCCAAAGCATAATACCGCCACCACCGGCCTGTGTATGACCTACTGTACATTGAGGGAGCAACTGTTCGCCTGGAAGATGGCGTTTCCTGACACGGCCATCGGCGTGATGAATGACAAACCGTGATTCCTCTGACCAGGTGTGACCATGTGATCCTGATATATCGAACCTACTTACTTGGAATTTGGGTAGCATGTTTATTTTGTTGAATATTCATCCTTTAAGACAGAATTATAGAAATCGACTTTCAAGGGAGTTTTCAGTGGCTAAAGGTGTGTTATAGATAAAGAAATAGATACATATTTGAGAAGTACATACCATTCTACCGAGTCCTTGACTCTTCTCATGTTTTAAATTAATAAATATTTCACCATTAGACGTCACGCTTCTTCTAGAGCTATTTTAATTCAAAATATGCTACATATAACTATCCTTTTAATTTATCTATATCAATGTGACAAGGAGGACACATCAATTTTTCCTTTATTCTACAATTAATCAGAAGTGTTTTCTATATTTATTTGTGATACGTAGGTACAAACGATTTTTGATTTGAAGATCACCTGTCCTGAAGTTTGCTCTAATCATAGCAACCATATTACTACAATAACATTTATTACTTAATATTTCATTCTAAAGGATGCAATAAAAAATTAAAGGTAAAAAAAAAATCTTTCAATTTACACTCTATAATTCCTGATTTTTTTAAAACTAAATTATACAAAATTCTATATTATTTTTTATATGTATTCTAACCACAATTAATCACTTATCTTACATGTAGCTTGCATGCGATCTTTTTTTTCATTTAATAAACTTTAAAAACTATTTAATATAGACAGTACATTAACAAAATATTCTTAAATACACTGAAATATGCATTAAAATGTTTAGATTGAAATAGATTAAATGAATTCTGAAAGTGCTTACAAAGAAAATTAAAGCCAAGATAATGTGAGCAAATTCATCAAAATATCAATTTAAGCTTCATTTTAACCATTCTTTAAAATAACTTTATACGTAATTTCATTACTACAGAGAACACACAATTTCTCTTCCTTACGACTTCCTCATCAAATCAACAAAGGAATAAAGTTTCCAATTTAAGGATCCCGTTTCTCCCTCTAGATAAATTCACTTTAAGCACCCCCAGGATGACACCATCTTGAATGCTCCGGCGCCTGGAGACAAACATGCTTGAGTTAACACCTCAAATAACACAAATAGCACCATCTCAACCAAAACATCAGACGAAGGCTCCGGATAATTGAAGTCGCAAGCACTCCTGGTGGGAAAAATTTATATCCAACAATCCGTATCCGGTGAAATTCCGGAGAAATTCCTGCCAACCCTTGGTGCGGAGGGTACCTTACGGAATTCAGGAGGGCATTCATCAGATTGTCATCACCACCACATCCTGCCATTTGGGAAAGGGAATAACGGAAACTTTTGTGGAGGGCCACGCTTTTTTTGTTGCTGTTGTTGTGTCGCTCCTCTTTTCCTGTTTTCTACCAGTGGTTTTTTGTGTTTCCTTTGATTCCCACTAGAAAAGGGCGAAAAAATAAGGTTTGAGTGCCTCAAGTGATGTGAAAAAAAGGACTCACGGTGATGACACCGTGCCATGGTGAAGTGTTATGATGGAATGCTTTCCAGATTTCGATAGATAAGTTGTCTGTTTCTCGACCATACAACGGTGACCTTCTTTTCCGGGGTGCTCGTTTTTTTTTGGTTTTGTTATTATTATTTGAAGATGTCGTTAAGAGAAAAAAGGAGGCTTCTTGAGGGTTGTTGACGGTGACGCAGCAGAAGTGAAAGGTAATTTTTCTGGTCCTTTACCTAGATGGAAAAATTTGCAGACGAGCTTGTATTATTTTTACTGAATAATGTTTTACATTGGCTTGAATAAAACAATGCTACACAAAGAGACAAATACAAAATACATTCGGAACTTTATTTTACGATGTAGCTAAATCCCGAGTAAAAATTCGCTATAAAGAAAATTCTCTAAATAGATATTCATCTTTTAGTATGTTTTAAAAACCATGTAAAAGAGCTTTTAAATTCATAAACACTATACATTATTAAAATAAATTATAGTTTATAAAAAATAAAGAAGACGCTTTTATAGTAAATCGAACTAAACAGTAAAAAAATAATTATTAATATAAAAATAAAGTGATTAACGAGAAAATTAATGTCATTGGGGTAAAAGCTTGGGGTGCTTTGTACTATTAGGGAAGTATGTGCAAGTGTATATGAATGACGTGATTATCGCGTCTGCGTCGTTTGCACATCATGATGAACATTTAAAGGAAGTATTCAGGTTATTGCAGGAAGCGGGTTGACGACTCAGAATTTCGGAATAAAACTAGTAAGAAATTATAACGATTAATATAGAGCACCCCCACGCCTTTTCTCCAATGACATTAATTTTCTCGTAAATCATTTTATTCTTCTATTAAGAATGATTTTTTTTTTTACTTTTTGGTTCGATTCATTATAAAAACATGTTTTTTTATTTCGATCTATAATAGATGGGTGTTTTTTTTTAGTTTTTAAAACTATCATTTACTCATTGTTGAATTTATTCTTGAGTTTGATATTTGAAGCCAGAATTATACGTAGCTGCTGGAATTAGTCTTGATCTTTAGTAGATATAAATGTACGGGTCTGAAGGGAATATACATTCTCTCCGTTTACATTCTCTCCCAAATCAGTCCCGTATCGTGTCAGTAGTATTATCACCTTTTAAAAATGTATTGCTATAATGTTAATTCGTATCAACACTTCTAAGCGTGTTACTTAACAAAAATTTTAAAAAATCATTTAGCAGTTAAACAATTTTTTTTTCACATGCACTAGTCTTTTTTTTTATTTCCATTTTCAGAAAAACTAGGCGATTGTTTATATCATGGTAAGAAATTGCTGATACACCCCCTTTCAATGTTTCGTGCTTGTTACACTAATAGTACATCTAAATATAAGCCATGTATCCACCTGAGGTTACAATGGGATTTTTTCCTATATATTACATCAGCGTTTCTCAAACTGTGGGGTGCACCCCCTTTGGTGGGTATGAAAACTCTACGAGGGGGGCGCGAGCATATTGAAAAGTGAAAAACAAAAGATTATTTAATAAATGTTAATTTACTGAAAGTATAAACAAACAAAATACATTCTGACATAACAAAAAATGAAATACACATTTACACTGATATAATACACTAGTAAATGTATCACTACTGTACAATGTATTTTATAATTAGTTCAACAATACGAAGATAAGAAAAAGTTTAATAGTTACCAGTGACCCCATGGGCTTGTATTAACACTTATCTTGATAATTTGTACGTTTTATAATTAATCCCTTAAATGCCGATTAAAAGTTACGCGATTCGCTCCCTAATGCCACCATTTTCCACATAGGCGCGTGAATGTGATGATGTTATTTGGAGAGGGGGGGGAGAAAATTCTCTGAAATAAATAATTCCTTCGCAAACAAACCCTGTCAAGGTTCTTTTATTGCATCCCAAAGCCTTCGGAATAATTTTAGGGGTAGCATTGCACAGAAAAGATCGCACTCTAGAAAGACGTATAAATACGTCAAGAAAATTAATGTTTATTTAAAACGTTAATTAATGTGACGTTTATATGCGCCGGTGTCATTTAAGAAGTTAAAGTGGAATAATATTGTTGAATTCAATACTTTGTTATTGCATGGAGGGGGGCGCGATGAAAATCATGATTGAATATTGGGTCGCGAACATTGATAGTTTGAGAAGCACTGCATTACATGCTTCTTCTAGTGGTTGCATGGTACTCAAAGGGTTAAATCAGTGTTTCTTTAACTGTGTAGTGCCCCCTCTTAGGGGGCTTGATAATCCTACATGGGAGCAGGAGTATATCAAAAAGTCAAAGATAAATTTAATTTAAAAATTAATTAAGTTACTGAAGCAAAACAAAGTACATTCTGAACCATGAAAAGTTACATAATACTTATCCTATTACAAAAAAGTAACATAATATGTATGCTATTTCCAAAAAGTATCTTAAAAATATTTATTTCTTAAATGTAACATGTGCAAAACTTAATGCTTATTTTGATAATTTGTACGGTTTATAATTAAGATCATATTGCAGTTTTAGCGTAGAAGTACATTATTATTGCATCAATATGCTTCCATTGTATGGGGGGGCGGTCATGAAAATTATGATTGAAAATTGGGTTGCTGATGTTGAAAATTTGAGAAGCATAGGGTTAAGTAAAAAATTCATATAAAATGCTGTTACAAAACGCATACATACAAATAATTACACCCTTAGTGTAAAGTGTTTTCCTTAATTTTAAAAGGGGATGTCTATTCCGCAATGAACTTATTTAAATTTGTAGAGATAACCAATTTATAGAAAGTCAAAACCATTGATTTTAGCATTGCTTTCAGCTTTTAAAATTAGCATTTAAACTTTGCCTTAATTGTTTTAAAACATGTACTTGAAGATCTCTTAACTATTTTAAACTTTTGAGTCAAAATTAGATGTAATTGATTCAATAAAATCTTACAACAAAAATGTTAAATAACGATATGATGTATATTTTCATAAATAACAAATACTGTATACAAAAGACTTTCTACAGCTAAAAGGAATTTTTTTTAATAACGTACCTCTATGTTAGAATTTTTCCTCTTCTTTATATTCTACCCACCAAAAAGAACGTAAAAGAGCAAAACTTAATACCTTTAATGAACTGGAATGTGTTATATCGAAATTTAACAAATATTACTGAACCAAAAACAAGAAATAATATATTATCTACTTCTTGATGGTGTAACTGCCATCCTTAAAAGCCTCGTACATTTATCCAGAACTTTCAGAAAAGAACCAAAGAATCCTTAATGTTTGCCAAAAAGGCCCAGGAACTCTTACGATACAAGGGGCATCTAATTATTTCACCCGAAGAACCGGAAAGAAAAAGTCGTATCGTCCCATTACGGGTCTTGCTGCCCCAACCCCAATTTGCTTTTATTATCTTTTCAGACTTGTCCAGTTTTGCGTTAAGGCCACTTACACGAAAACAGCATTCACCGTGTTTGTGTACTTCCTAGCACACATCTCTCTATTTGTCTGTGTTTCTTTTCTCTTTAACTCAGAGAAGCTTTTAATCTTCGAAATCATTGACGTTTATGCTCCCTTTGCATGTAAGGATTTAAAATATGCGTTTAAAAATTATTTTTCTTCCAGCGTTTTCTTTACTTTTCTTTATTTTTTTGAGAGAGAGAGAATTTTCCACTCTTAGAGAATTCCTAACATTCCATAAAATTAGTGGGGGAAAAAAGTACAAATTTCTTCCTCTTTATCTCTTTTTTTTCTCGTGCTACGTTGGAAATAGAGTTATTATTGTTGTTTTTGCATTATTAAAGGGGGCTATTTCTCCAAAGTACTCTTAATTAAACACTCTATATTTCCCCCTTGTTATAACGGAATGCTTTTACATTTTATGGCCGAGATCTTTTTTCTCGTGTTTTTTTTTCTTCTGCTTTTGGAATCATCTTAATAATGATAAAAATTCCATCGTAGCGACTGGAAATCATATCTAAGGTTAGCTCTTTTTTTTTTTGACGCAATTCCTTCTTTTTTCCCCTTTTATTGGCATCTTTATGACTACGTTAATCATAAAAGGGTTGGAATGTAATTATCCAGTAAATTTTGTTGGCATTTTTGCTCAATCAAGATATGACTGCGAAACTTTTTCCAGAATGTTAGCGCCGAGAAAAAAATGCAAATAACTCTAAATTAACTACATACTTTGTTGGCACATTATCATAAATTAAGTCTTTTTATATTTTTTTTTACTCTTTCCTCCTTCTTAACGTAATAACGAATAAATAGAATCATTAATTGGAATATTGCTCTATTTTTCCGATAGTTATTTGATCAGAGGACATTTTTTCAATATTTATTTTTAGCGTTTGCTTACTTTTTCAATTAAGTTGATGAATAGTTAATTTATTAGCCACACACACAATTGTACTTCAGTTCTAATGGACCTTGTTTATTAAATAAGGAAATCGCAATTAGTTACATAGTATCGATAATAACAAAGCATTTTTTTTTTCAATTTCTATAATGCATTTTCTTTTAGATAAAAGCATAAAGTATAAATAACACAGTCCAAAAAACCAGTCATTTAGCAACTCATTATAAGGAATTAAATGGTCGAAGAAATAATTTTGCTATCCAAAGAATGTAAAATATTTATTTAAAAAAATTATTTTTAATAAAGCGAAAAAATATTAAGAAAAAAGATAATATTTAGAGTTGCAAAACGAAGGATTCGAACAAAGTTATCCAATGAATTTGCATGGCAGAGTACTTCATTTGAATAAATAAATTAAAAGCAACTGATAAGGTAGAGTCCCGAAAACACGGCACTCGATAACCTGGCAGTTTGTATAACTTGGCAACACATTTCAAGGTAAAAAAAAAAGCATTTCCTTAAGAATGTGCATTCAGATTTTGCAAAATAAGACACTTAATTTCAATTATAAACAGCTTTATACCTTCATAAAGTATTTTTCCGAGGTGTGTCTGATTGCATAAATTACTGCATACTGTGTATTCATTAATTTTCCTTTCCATGTAGTAAAGGAAAATCTTCATAAAGTAAAGGAAAGTCTTCAAAAGGTAAAGGAAAGTCTTTTCCAATGTTTAAGCATATTTGAACAGTTGTTTTCTGTTACATTCTCAAGCAAATAATGCATACAAGTGAAGTAAAATGTTTTCTGAGGAAACTCTCGTACTTATTCTTTTTTTTTTTAAATTTCATTTTCTAAAACCCATTATTTTCACAAACTCAGCCACCCTTCGGTCCACACTTGAACGAGTTTTTGCTACTTTACTGTATTAGTAACCATTGCAACTCTAGTACTGTTTTATGTCTAGTACTCTAGTACTCCTTCTATATATAGGAGATATATATATCCATCTCTATATATATCACCCATTCACACACACAAACATCGCGAGATTTCCCCATTTGTTAGACCTATAACCTTGAAATTTGCAGGAATATTTTTTAATGAGAAGAAAACCGATAAGAAAGAGTTTTTTTTTCAAAAATCGCCTCAAAAGAGAGTTGATTTGACATTATACACAAGGATTCTCGTTTTTGAATTATTAGGCCTACATACTTACAATTTGGCAAACATGTTTCTTTTACTCAATGGAGATCTACTAAAAACGGGTTTTGCAGAAATTAACAACTTTGAAGGCCTTTTTAAGTATTAACAGGGCTGTGGAGATATAAAAAATTCCCGTATTTCAGAGGTTCCCAAACTTTTTTGTCTCATAGACCCCTTGCCATGTTTTTAGGTTTTGGGTAGACCCCTACTTACCTAATAATGAGTTTTTGCAAATTTATCGTCTTTTTGACAACTGGTATAGAGCTATACTTACTTTAAAGTATTTAAATTTCTAACTGTAGTGAAGTATAGTGTTTAAAACTTAAGACACTCATGTTAATTAAATTAAAATCGAATTAATACGTAAAATAACTGTTACATAAAATTACTGAGCAACAAAAAAAAATGCTTTTAATCGGAGAGAGGAATCTGGTGCTTTATACATTCTGGTGCTGCTAAAATTGCTGATATCCGTTTCTAAATTTTATTTTAAGATCTTCTTAGTGCCTATTTCGACCAGTTCCTCTTGTAATGTGACATTTGTTTTTCTTTCAATGTGACCATATTAATTAATTGCCTGCTGTAGTATTACCAAATATATAGTCAAAGCATTCTCAAACCTAGTTTCAAAATCTGAATAAAGGGCATTTAAATGTTGAAAGTAGGTAAAAAACGTCCTTTTCCTGGCAGATTGTGAGTGACAAATTGAGAAACTGGTAAAATTCGCGACGACCAATATTATACTCCTTTAGCTTAATTCTGTCAAGAAACGCCGAAATGATGGTCCTTGTAGTTGCAAATTAACTTCATTAGATTTAGTAAATAAATCCGTTAAACCAGTAAATCTGGTTTCCACTTGATTAAATTTTCTTTTAAAATTAGTCATGATCTGGTTTAATGAGAGTCACCATCGTAGACCCCCATTTACAATTCATGGACCCCCAAATTATTTTTACGCTGACGTGGACTCCCTGCATGCTGTCATAGACCCTTGGGGGTCTATATAGACCACTTTGGGAATCACTGCCGTATTTTAATCGCTTATCCTACTTATTTGAAATTTAAAAGGCATGCTTCTTTTGTTGAGTAGATTTTCGTTAAGAGCAATTCTCTCCCCGAGCAATCAACTCCCAGTGAGGTTGCGGCTGGTTACGGAATGTTACTAATAATAGAAATGTTGTTTTAAGCTGTTATTCCTAGAAACTTGAAATTTGGAAAGAATGATTTTTTTGTTGAGTAAAGGTTAACTAAGAATGGAATTCTGATAATCTACGCCTGTGGCATATGGAGGAGTAAACGATAACTGTATCTATTCGTTTTAAGGCAAGAAACAAGAGCTAAAAGGATATTTTTCAAATCATCTTTAGATCACCATCAAAGCATCCATTGAAATTCTAATAATAGGATTTCGCGATATCAGTAATTTAATATATATATATATTAAATTTTTTGACTCAAGTATCTAAATCCTAAACGAATTTTAATGTTGATCAAAGACAGAACAACAGTAGTAAAAGTTGACACCTGTAATAAAAGCATATCATACAAATTTTATTTACAACACTTATATACGATACAGATAACGTGACGAGATCATTTCGATTTCGATTAAATTTAAATTAGATTAGATGCCAATATAGTCGTTAAATGAAGTGCCGGGTGGAGATCAAAGTGGTTAAGTTGATTTTAGATCACCTAAAATGAGTAGGATTCTACATGAAGTACAAGAGAATTAAATTTTCCTAACAATGGCCCGCCCCTCTCTCTCTCTCGCGTACTTCTAAAATACAACTTCGAATTTTAGGTTCACCTCATGTGACGCTATATTGACAAATTTAAATAAGTTTCAAAATTCCTTAAATACTTAAATAACAAACAAACAAACGAAGAAGCATCTTCCAGCGAGCCGATAGAAACCTTGGAGCACTCTGACATTTTTCAATGTTACCTCTTTCGAGACTTTTATAAAAGGCCGCACGTATCCTTCGGAAACTTCGCTCGATGAAAGGCGTCATCCTCGTAGACACTTCATATCCGTACATCTGACGGGCAGTGGTACATGAAAAATAGAAGAAAAACATTTAGAAAATACCTGAAAAATTACGCTATCTAAATATGGGGGGGGGGGGATTTCCTCCTTAAATGTTTAAGAGCGTGCATATTAAATACATTTTTTTTAACATTTATAAACCCCGTGCACCACGCAATGTATAACACGGGGGGCATACAACACAGACAGAAAAGAAAGGATTACAACAAACATCCATGCCTTCTCCGGGATTCGAACCCAGTCCCTACGGCACCGCAGTCAGCTTTACTGACCACTATAACCGGATGGGCGGCTATTAAATACATTAGGAATGCAAAAAATTTTGTAATAATTTAATTAAATTGCTTTTAGATAAAGGTTTTTTTTTTAAAATGTCGGCAAAATTCAGTTTTGTATTTACATACTTGAAAATGAAAAGTTTCTCACAAAAACTAGATTTCTTATAAAATGAAATTTAATATCAATATGTTTAGAGCGTGAATTTTCTATAGGGGATTTAGAAAAATCAATTGCAGCTTGATTGTCACAATAAAGATAACTATTTACATTAGTTTCTATAATATTTAAATTTAAGTTCTTTTAATATTAGAATGATCCATACCAATTCTTTAGCCGATTCGCATAGTGATACATATTCACTTTCCATTGTGGATAAACTAACACAACGTTGTTTAAAAGTTTTCCAGATTATAGGTGAATGATCAATAAATAGAATTAAACCTCCAACTGAAATGCTATCATCTCGATTAGCTGCAAAGCCAGCGTAGCTATAACAATTGACAGTTAAATCATTTACTTCAGACAATTTTAATTTATAAGATTTAGTTTGACTTACATATCCAAGTAATTTAAGTAAAACGTTCCAGTGTACTAATCCTGGGTTACTTTGAAATTGTGATAATATATTTATAGCATAGCAAATGTCAGGTCTTGTTCTTCCCACTAGGAATGATAAACATCCTAAAACGTTTCTATAGGGAAATTTAGACATTTCTAATATTTCAATGTCTGTACTTGGACACTGATTTTTAGAAAGAACAATACCGACTGCAATAGGTAATGAAGTAACAGGATAGCTATAACATTTATATTTTTCACAAACTTTATCGATATATTCCGACTGATGTATAAAAAGTTCATTTTCCATTTCTTCAAATTGTACACCGAGTAATTTGCGGGTTTTACCCAATATTTTTAAATCAAAATGGGAACTTAAACGATTTATAATATCTTTAATTAAAACATCCGATTTCGCGAAGAGTAAAATGTGGTCGACAAAAAACAGCAAAAAATTACTTTATCCTGAAACATATAGACACAGTTAGTAGATTCTAATTTTCTAAAGCTTAAATTCTCTAAAACAGAGTGTATTTCAAAATACCATTTCCTCCCAGACTGATGCAAGCCATGCAAAGCTTTATTTAATTTACACACGGGGTCAAGATTATTTGGATCAATAAAACCCTGTGGTTGAGACATGTAAACAGTTTCCTGTAATGGAGCATACAAATAGGCACACTTGATATCCAATTGTAAGTGTAACCATTTCTCCTTGCATACCAATACAGAAAAACACATTCTAATAATTGAAAAATTTACTACAGGATTAAAAATTTCATCGTAATGAATGCCTTGTATTTGTCCAAATCCTTGACCCAATAATCTAGATTTATAACGAACTACTTCCCCTTTTTTTATCTTGTTTTATAGTGTACAAGCGACAACCTAACTTTAGTGTTTATGGGCTACGGAACAAGATTCCAAACTTTTCGTTCAGTTATAATCTTCATTTCTTCTTTCATTGTATTATACCATTTATCGGCCTGAGGGTTCTTTAAAGCTGCATTAAGATTATTTGGTATTTGGATTTCTAGTCAATCCGACAGGTTAGACTCTTCCATATTTACATAACCGGAATATTTATTTTTACCAGAAAAATCAAATAAAGATTTGTCATATTCCAAATTATGTTTCCTACAGTATTCCTCAATGTCCTTAAAACAATGCAAGCGATCTTTCGGTCCTTTTGCATAATAATAAATGTCCGTTCTAGATTTGTCCTTACGTGGCACCGCTTTTCGTTCCCAAATAACTTTTACGGAAGAATTACTGTTATTAGATGCTCTCTCCTGTTCAGAACTTCCCTGTTTAGAAATTTTAGGGGAACTCTGATGTTCAGTTTCTTCCTCAGTTTCGGTATCAGAATTTGATATAACGTTATATGACTTCCTTTTAAAGCCCAACATTGCTCCCCTGCTAATAGGTTCTAAAACATTATCTTTATTAAAAGATACATTAATAGATTCGACAACTTTCTGTTCGTTAGGTAGCCAAATACGGTATACTCGGGTTTTTAATGCGTAACCTAACATTATTCCCTTTTTAGCCCTCATATCTAGCTTTTTTCTAAGTTGTTTGGGTATACCTAAGTAAGCGGTGCTTACAATTTTTAGGTGTTTTACGAAAGGTTTATGGCCACTATACAGCTCAAATGGGGTTAGGCTTTGGTTACCATGGCAAACCTTGTTCCAAACGTAAGCATGGCATAAGAGTGCTTCGGACCAGAAACCTTTACTCAAACCACTCGAGTTAAGCATAACTTTTATCGCATCAACTGCTGTATAATTATAACGCTCAGCAACTCCATTTTGTTGGGGGGGGGGCATATGTATTCGTTCTTTCAGCTTTAATACCTAAATCATCTAAATAAGATTCAAATTTAGCATGGCAGAACTCTAGGCCATTATTTGTCCAAATATTTATGATTTTAGAATTTAAAAATCTCGTTCAGCTCTCTTTTGATAACTTGAGAAGCACGAGAACACGTCATTTTTCTCTTTAATAGGAAAAACAGTTACTTTACGAGAAAAGTCATCTATAATACTTAGAAAATAACGATGTCCTCCAATAGATACATCTAGTAAAGGACCACACAGATCCATGTGTAATAGTTCTAATGGCTTACTCGATCGTACTTTACCTATTGGTTTAAATGATTTACGACGAGATTTAGCAATTTTATAAGGTTCACATTTTAGATCTGCATACTCTAGTTTAGGCAACCCCTTAACTGCATTATTTTTACTTGTCTGTATAATATAACGTTTATTGATATGACATTCTACTATGCCATGTACGCAAATCGTTTACTTTAAAAGTTGAGAAAGATTGAATTTTAGATTTAATCTTATTTACAGATTTAGATTTTACCTTTTCCTTTACATTCTTATGAATAAGACTTGTAACAATTTTAGGTTTCACACAATATAAACCATTAACCTTTTTGGCTGCAAATACTTTTTGACCATATTTGTCATATACATTTATCTGCCCATTCTTACATATAAAATTAGAACCTGCTTTGTCAATTAAAGAACCAGAGATGAGATTTCTCTGTAACTTCGGAGAATACAAAACATTTTTAAAATCTACAATTTCAGACCCACCTTCACTTTGGAAGATCATACTAACAGTTCCTGTGCCTTTAATTTCACATGTCACTCCTCCGACAGCAACTGTCAATCTCATGTTGTTCACACGTTGAAAGTTTTGTAAGGAGTTCTTTCGGCAGCAAAAATGGGAGGTAGCTGCTGTATCAAAAATCCAAGTGTCCTTTCCATGGTGTTGACTCAAATTTGTTCCTGTTATGTACGAGCTTCTGGAAACCTTGGTACTTTTCATTCAAATATCCAGAATTCACTAGGTTATGGATTCCATTTAAAATGTTTGTTACAATTGGGACAGTGAAAAAGAAGCTTCTTTAAAATCATTATTTCTGCACATATGACTTTTTTAGGTATTGATATCGAGGGCGTTAACTTGCATATGAGGTTTCCTATATCTATCTATCTATATATATATATATATATATATATACACTGCTGGCCACCGTAAATGCAACACCAAGAAAGACAAGATATGACACAATAAAATTTATTTTGTAGATAACATGTTCACCAAGTATCAAATGATTAAATTTATAGACTTCTGTGAAGTGTGGTTCCTGCCAGAATCAGTAGCTAGAGTAGCCGCCATTGTTGGAGATCACCGCTGTCACACGCCTCGGCATTGATTCAAAGGACTTTGGATGTATTCTTGGGGTACAGCAGACCAAGCAGCTTCCACACTTTGCCAAAGTTGATCTGGTGTGGCAGCTGGGGGTGTAATCTGGGCCAATCGTTGAGAAACCATAGACCACATGTTTTCTACCAGTGAAAGATCCAGAGAGCGAGCCGGCCAGGGAAGCAATTCAATCTGGTGATTGACGAAGAACCTTTGGACAATGCGTGCCCCGTGTGGTCGCGCATTATCCTGTTAAAATATGGCTGTAGCCAAGCCCTGAAGGTAAGGAAGGACAACTAGATCCAACACCTCGGAGATGTAGCTCTGGCTGTTTAAAGTACCGGCAATGCGTACTAGAAAAGTGCGAGAGTGATATTCAATACCATAACACCTGGTTTAGGACCAGTGTGGTGGTGCATAACGTAGCTGTTCAGCATCCTCTCTCTACGTGTCTCCAGACTCGAATCCGACCATCGTGGTGTTGCAGACAGATGCGTGACACGTCAGAAGACAACTTCATTCCATTCTGCCGCCCACATCATTCTTCCATCGCACCATTGGTGGCGGTGACGTCTGTGGTTTTGCGTCAAGGGTAGACTAAGCAATGGTCGTCTTGCGGACAGACCACTCTGCTGTAAACGGCGTCGAATTGTACGCGCGGACACTGAATGATGCGTTACAGACTCAATGTGCTGTGCTATGGTTCGTGATGTGACTGAGCAAACCATCACTTCCATGCGCGCAATTTGCCTGTCCTCACGTGAAGTGGTGCACTGAGGTGGATGCGATTGACCACGTCGGTCCATCGTACCCTCCTGCATTCAACGGTCCCATATCCGCATTACAGTTGTTTGGTTTCGTCCAACATGACTACCGCTTTCCCATGAAAGATAATCCACATTCTCGGTAGGCCAATATCCTTCCTCTGTTTAACTCGGATACTTGATCAAAAGCTGATCGCTGTTTTTTACGAGACATAACTGATCGTTTTTTGAAAAAAACACATTTGCCGAATTTGAAATTGTCGAAATCTCCATGCCTTAAATAGCGCTTTGAGGTGGCGCCACAGGCGTGCGTGATGTGTGTCACGCTGAAATTCTATTCATTTGCATATCGTACTTCCGCTAATACATGTTGTAAATTTCATGTTATTTGCATGCTTCCTTCAGGATGTTGCATTTATTGTGCCCAGCAGTGTATATATATATATATATATATTTATAATCTGTCTTCCCCAATTTATATTATGGAAATTTTCTTCCTAGTTATCTTTTAGTAGATATATTAGCATATTTCGTAATTGTATATACATATGTGTGTGTGTTCTAGGAAGACTAAAATTTATCACAACTCAGACTTTCATTTCACGCATTAAAATCTTTTGATTCAATTTTTAAGCAAATTGGAAGTATCGCTACTTAAATTATACTAAGCACAAACATTACTTAAATATAAAATTATTTCATATTGTTTGATTTAAAATTTTAATTGCAACATAGCATTATTTTTTAAAACGAGCCTCGATGATTATTTTCCAAAAAAATATTAACAACACTTTTGACAATTTGTTTAAAAAAATTCATGAACTAGGTGCATTTTTTTTTATATATTTATTCCAATGAGACATTTTTCTCTACCTAGCGTAATTAAAATATTTTTAAACAATATCAATATTAAATTAAACATACTTTTCTTTTACAGTCCCACTTTTTACTTCCATTTTTTCGAATGATCGCAATTTGAAACGTTTGTATTCTCTCGTTAAAAATTTAGCAGACTTAAAAAAAAAGTGCTTTTGTACATATATTATATTTCCTTGCACTTAAAAAATCCTTTTAAAAGTATTTCTAGTTGTTTTTTTTAAGTAATATTTGCACAAAGTATAATAAAATATCAATACAGTTGTGCTTCCTCTTTTCATTATTGTTTCCTAAAAATCGAAAAAAGTGCCATTTATATGCATAGTAAAATATTTCCTTTTTACATATTTGATTAGAATAAAAATTCAATTCAGATTTATTTAGGGCTTAAAATTTAAAGTATTTCGTTTTTGAGTTTTTGTTTTTACGGATATTTTTGTGAAATATTCCTCATCTTTATACGAATATTTTACGAAGTTTTAATGAACAAAGAACAGTTCAACCATTTTCAAATAAGTAGTTTTTTTCTTACTCTAAAAGTCGCAATATTAAAATTTTTACCATCAAAGAAAATCAATTAAATTACATTAAATTTAAGGAGGAATATATCTAGTCTTCTATAAAACGTTTCGATAAAAATTTTACGAACCACTCAAGATTTCTTTTTAAAATAATAATTTAAAAATTAAACAAATTGAATTTATTTTAATGTGTTTTTGTGAATTGTCATAGGTTCATATAAATTTTGCGTTGATTAGAAAATACTTCAAGACAAAAAAGTACATCGGTAGTTTTTAAACCAATTTTATTAAACGTGATATTTTAAATTTGCGTATTAACAAATTCATTCATAGAAGATTATTTAGAATTAGAATATTTTTTTAAGAATTCGCTCATTATATGTAAAATATATGTAACAATATTTTGATATTTAGCCAGCTGGGTGTTGAAGTTAGTTAGGGAGCTGTTAGGGAACCCACATACGCCAAAGTGTGTGGGTTCGACCCCGGCCAAAGTCGGTGGATTTTCATGAGGCAAGAAAATGGATAGTGTGCATGTCGTATGATTATGCGGAATGTTAAAGATCACTAGAGTGCCTGTTTGACTTGGGTAAAATAAAATTTCTGGTAGCCTTTCACATTGTCACAGTTCAGTGCCTTACTCTGGGTACGAAACTTATCGTCAAAATTACATTGTGGCAATTAATACCCTTCTATATGGTAACACACTAAACAGTGATACCAGCTCCCGAGGAATGTATATGGTCTGCAATGGTTGTTGTTCCAATTCACAACCCCAGTTCAAAAAAATATTTGATATTTAATAACTATAAGCGATTAATCTATACATCAGATTACAATCAATGAATTTGTTTGAGCAAATGTAATCCGCACACACATATAATTAAATGTTTATTGTATTACTCAGAAAGTTATAGAAGCGGTTCATAAAAAATATCTTTCTTTACTACCTTAACCTTATATGTATATAAACAGGATGATATATGCTACCAGACCGGTCAACTTGCAGGGTTTATAGGTGGTACAGAGAGGACTCAGAATCACACAGGAATACATGTTAACAAATGCCAAAGTTGTGAGCTATGGTGCAAAAAAGCATATATATGTATATATGCTTATAGTAGGCTATAATTTTATCATTTTATATTAATAGATTGTGTGTTTATTTGTAAAAGTTAACTTTCTCTTGATATTCATTACTTACTCTATGGCCTAGAGTATTGGCAAATACAGGTGATGGTTGGCTGGCCTCAAAACTTTGTTTAAACCAATCTTGGTTCCTAAGACCAAGAGTTTGTTATAGTACTACTGTGGATAATACTTCTTACTATCTTGACTAGTTATCTTAGGTTTTATAACTGTTTTGTATATATTTATCGATTATATATATATATATATGCTGTGGCGTGCTTTAGAAGCGGTCACCTGTGTGGTATGACATTTAAGCAGGTGGTAAAGTCTTATTTTACCTGTCCCTGCTTTCTCCCTGCTTCTCCTTCTCATCTTCTGGACTGGTGGAACATTTCCCTGGGACAGCTGTTTGGAGATCAAGATCTGCTTGGTGACATTCTTATGCGGAAAAGTCAAATGGAGTTGGTGTAATCTTTCATACTTCAAGGGGATTTGAAACAACAACAATATATATATATATATATATATTATATGATGTAAAATTTAATTAAATTTCACATTAGATTAAATTTTATACATCTTAAGGTTATGGGTTTAAATTTTTATAACTCAAAAGGAAGTATACTGTTATATAAAATTAAAAATGTAACTTGTCTATACTTGATTTCATTTATTCTTTTGAAAAACAAATCGACCAAAACTTTTCAAAAATAAAAGTCGCCTTAATCATGAAGAAATCCTTTGTGTGTGTGAGTGTTCATCCTTTTTTAATCTGAACAAAAAGTAATGTTGTTAGATGAATTCAAATCCATTCAAATCAGATAAATTCTTTCTAAATCGAGTTACAGTTAATTTGCTTACAGTCAAAGCAAATAAAAACTAATCTAGATTTATACCGAACTTAAGATTTTCCATTTTAGATTATTTTCAAAGTAAGCCTCAAACAAAACTACCTGATTGAAAGCAGCACAAAACTCCTTTGAGCTCCTATCAAAGCTCTTCCATTTGTACAACTACCATTATGCTTCGGTAGTAATTTTCTACGTTTATAATCCTTGGACCTCACTAGCTTAAATGCTCCAAGAAACTTTGGAGAAATCTTTTCTATCTACATGGAATTCAATGCACATAGCATTTGAAGTACTTAACTCTTTTCCCAGTATCTTCTCTTTCTGAGTTGTTACAGTTATTCCTTTTGTTGTGTTTGGCTCATTCTGATTACGGCTTGTTGAATGTCTTGTATTCAGCACTTCTATTTGATTAGTTCTAAGGTTGCTACTTTCTTTTCAGTTTCTATTGAATTTTCTCTGTCCTGAACTGTTATTTTTTGTTGTTGTTTCTATTTTGTTCCAGTCTTCAAATTCTTTCTTTTTTTTTTCTTTTGTGTTCACTTTTTTGTTTCCTGTGTTGAGCTTAGACATGTTTGGTGTATGTGAGTAAGTGCATTTTATTTCCCTCATCTGGGCTTCTTCATTAGTTTATGTCGGACGGGTAACACAATAACATTTGTGGTTTTTCTCTAGTGAATTAAAGATCATAGGTTACGTGCTTTTAGGGGAATAAAAAAAATTGTTTTCATTTAGAAATTAATGGTTCTTGTAAAACCTATTCGTTTTTCTGAACTGAGAATAACTAATTAGGAATTTTTTTTAAATATTTCATCAGCTATATATCTATTGCGTGTATATAAAGTAGAATATATTTATAATTGGAATGATTAAATGACAAATTATTTATAAAAAAGTAAAATATATATATTTTTAATTTTCAGGGGCAATTTTCAAAAGATGCTACATTGTAAAACGCAATTAAATTTAAAAAAATAGCTGAAGTTACATTTAAAAAATTAGTTAAAAGCTGTAGTTAAAGTTTAAAAGTTTAAACCATACATGTTTTCACCATGTAGAGAAAAAATTCCTCTACAGTAATAAAATGCATTGTGATTATTAATTGTTGTATATTGTTGCTCTAGAAAGTGTTTTATTCTAAATAAATATGTTGTTATTTCTCACACATTTACATCTGTTGGAAAATTTCACTTCTAAATATTGTTTCGCCTCTCCTACGCACAAAATAAGCTGCGTTATATTCAAAAATAACTTATACTTCAAAAGTCGGAATACGTAACTTAAAAATCAACTTATAATTTTTAAACTTTTATTATTATATAAATTCAGGAGACCAATTTTTAAACGCAGGAAAAAATGCGCAGTCCAAAATGTAAATTTAGCTTTACCAACAGTTTATAAGTAGTTTATCGACATTTTCCAATAAATTACGTTAAACCTTTAAGCTTCACTAAAATTCGATCAAAAAGAGAACAATATTTTTAACGAAAATGCGGATGATCATGCGAAAGCGGCTGCCGGTGATCCTGTGGACTCGGAAGACCACATGGTCCTTTCGTCAACCGAGATCTACTCCAGGGCTAAAGAATTGATATGTAGAACCTGGGTTGTTCCCCCTGTACAACCATGGTATTTTCAAAGACATCCTGGATCCGCCATATCATTCAAGGGTTCCAGATCGTATCAGACGGCATTCTCGCGATTTTCGACTGGTCACCTGAGATGCATGAATTTTGAAGGTGGTAAAAGAAGCTACCCAATTTGCACCAAATGTGAGATCAGTCCTGTCTCCCCAGCACATTCTGCAATGTGTGAGGTTTTCATGTGAGGAGTCTGTTGCTTCCCCCCTGCTGTTCTTAGACTTTGTGAAGATGAATTGACTCATGGATCTGGTCTAGTGAAACTAGACCAGATGGAGATTAGTCCCGCCACCGACCACCACAATATTTTAAGTTGAAATTGTATATAATAATCAAAAGTAATTTAAAAGATGTTTGAAACAATTTTATCAAATATTTCATTCCCTACGGTGCTGTACTAAAGGGACAGCGCTGTTGAAGTTAAGGCCGGTTGCTTCTGTTGGATCACTCATATTAAAGGCCGCGTAAGGGTGCCATTGAGACGTTCGTAGGTGTCAGTTTTGGTAAATAAGTGTGAGAGAGCCCAAGTGAATCTGTAAGTCAATTGAAGAGAGAGAAGCTTCTGGTTTCCCCTTTTCGTGACTCCTTAAATATCGGATACGTCACGCCCCTAAAAATAACACCTGAGGCAGAATAGTTTCTGTTTGGACGTATTCAAGATTACTATCCCGCCATTGGTCCTAGCTAACCTTCACGCGGTGGACTTTGAAGCCTGAGATTGGCATCGGAACGCGCGAGTCACATCTCTGTCAGGGCAGATAAAGGTAGGTCAAACGTTGACATGCCTTAGAACAGGGGTGGGCAGACTTTTCCAGGGTATGGGCTACTTCTAATTATTTCAAGGTGTTGCGGTCCACCCAGTATCAGTGGCAACACAAAGGTGGGAGAGGGTCCTTGGGTTCAGAGTCTTCTTCATTGCTCAAGATCTTTTTGATCGATTATAATCCCATGTAAATAGTACGCAAAATTTAATTAAATGTTTTATTAACAATTTGTTTATTAATTAATGTTAATTATTTATTCAATAATTTATTTCTTACTATTCTTTGTTTCCGACCATCTACAAAATAAAAACAAAATATGTTTGACAGCGTTTTGGGATAGGATATGATAATGGTGTACATTCGACCCTGGACCACCGTACCGCGTCCTCTTTGATAATTCACAAGTGCCCTCACTGCCCAAGATCGTAGGTGTGGTGAGGTAAAGAAAAAATCAGCAGTATTTATTATAACTTAATAATAAATACGGAATATGTAGTTACCTACGTAAATAAAATGAAAAACTCACTTTTTTGACACCACCCTTAAAGCAAAATGCAAAATTTAAACATAATAATAATAGCCACTAATATATTATCTAAGGATGCATTTATTATCAAACAATTCAAGATACATTAAAAAATAAAACGTTTTCATCTCAAGTTAATTCTCGTAATTATAGTCAGTAGAAAACTTAGTCTGCGTATTTTCAGCCAATCTTGAATACTTCCGTATACAATTAGTAACAGCTAATTTTCAGGCTGTCACTCCAAATTGTCTTGGTGGTCCACAGGTCGATCGCGATCGACGTAATGCCCCACCCCGGCTTTAAAATATAAATGTCAGAGTGTCCAGTCTGGTATACTTTCCCACGCGAAAATACTTGTTCCTCCTAACAGGAAATGGGTCCTTTGGTGGAAGCCGCCTCAGATTTATTCATGTGAAATTCTAGTTCATAGTTGCAATATAATTAAGAAAATTTAGTTTCGAGTTACAAAATAAAGTTATGATTCTATCATATAGGAAATTTCGAAATGGTAAAAATCATTGGATGAGGCAAAGTGGCAGAGTGGTTAGTGCATCGTGCTACCACAACACAGGTCCGAGGTTCAAACCCCGGGTTAGGAAAGGTTGACTCAGCCTTTCATCCCTTCAGTGGGTAGATAAAATGAGCACCAAGCTTACATGGGAACTTAACACTGAGTGTTTTGTGCCAGACTGACCACCTGACAGGAACATCTGCTCATGCACCTTAGAGCCCAAGTTCGCGTATACTCAGTTCAACACAGTTGGCCTTGGCACACTAGGCCTTGGGTTGTTGCACCAATGAGTTAAGTTAAGTTAAAAATCATTGGATATAAGGGCCTGAAAATGTAGTAGCAATGCGATTATGAAAACACGATGAAGTGTTATCGTGACTCTGTGACATCATGGCTTTGGTTAAAAATTGCCTAGGTCTTACTTAGTAAGCTTGATTCTCGAACTCTGACAGGTCCTGTGGGAAGGGAGGAGAGTATTTGGACACTTTCCAAGAAGTGTATGGTTTTCATACTCTGCTATCTGTTCCCAATAAGTACTTGTGTCTTCCAAGGTAATATACTACTTATATATATATATATATACGAATTAATTTAAAAGAGAAGTGCTTTAATATCATTCGAATAATTTTAAGCGTATAAATTTACGAATAATCCATTTGGGTGGTATATATATTTACTTCTTAAATGCAATACTACTGCAGGACTTGTAGATTGTGAAGAAAGATTAATGAAATTGTAAGTGAAACAAGGTATTAAAGGTAATACTTAAGATATTAAAGAGCCATTTATATGCATACAAGGGCGCAGAATTTAGACGGACTTCCTGTAGAGGTTAGAATCAAGACTGGCAAGTCTCAATTAATGTTTTTTTTTAATAAAATTTAAATAAAATTTTACACATAGCAACATTTTATATTCCTTAAAATGCTAAGAACTGTCAAAGATATGTTTATTTCTGTGGCTCAACTTTAGAACAATCATAGACAAAACATATTATAATGTTGATAATTAAACTTTAAAGCCTACTTTTTGTGAAAATAATTCCGTATCAGTAATAGCTAAGTGTTTTATTGTGGAATTTATAATTAAAATTGAAGTTGGTTGTTCTTGCATACAAAAGTAATTGAACTCTTAAGCATGCCATAAAATACAGAATGTATTTTTTGGTACTTCAGTTGGGGGTTTAAATGTATTACTTGTCCTTCCGTGAGTGCTCTCGAATTCATGTATGCAAATAAGTAAACGTTTCAGTAAAAATCACTTTAAGTACTGTCTTTCCACAATGGTATTTTTGCCAATAAATTTTAATTGTACTTCTTTTGAATTAATTGTATTCTAATACCATTCATATATTTTGCCTGATTCTCAATAAGCTTTGTTATTGGGGGGGGGGGAATTCAATACACAATTAATTGTCTTAAGCCATTTAAATCATAAATATAAATACAAGTACAGGTAAATTTTTTGATAATTATAAAAAAATAGCGAAAATGATTTTAGTAAGCATAATTATTTTTATAACACGCATTACAACAGAAATCTGATGATCAGCAACCATTGATACAAAAAGCCTTGGTCTGCCGACCCCTACTATTTTAAGAGGATGTTTAAAGAAATTAGAGAATCGTTACTCTAGATTAATGTTAAGACAATTCAAATCCAACGGATTTTAAATCACCTTTTAATGGAAATTGAATGAGACCTTTCCAAAAATAAAAATATAACCACTCATAGAACAAAACAAAATTGCAATTCCTGAATACAGCAGCACTTCATCGTTCCTTTTTTTTTTTTTTTTCATTACCAAGGTCTATCCCTTGAAATTCCATTAAAGGCCTTTTCTATTACTCCAAATGGAGAAAGCAACATTGAAAAAAGGAGTATTTTTTATCTTTTAAAAAAAAAACTGTTTCCCAACCGGTCATAAAATTACTCCCCGATTCTTGTCACAGAAACCATTAGTACTCTCATCGCCCTGACCGTTAAAGTTGTTTAAACGAGTTTATGCGTCAGAAAATTAACTCCCATTAGAAGATAATGAAAAGCCGTTTAAGAGTAATTACCGCTCAAACGTTCGTTTTTGTGTCTCAACACTATTTAAAGAGTTCTTCCTGAAGATCCGTCCTTGCTGGAAACGTATTTTCCACGCCACGATCGATTTAAATACGCTTTTAAATAGGTGTGGGTGATATTTCCTCTACACTATGTCAATTTCCATAATTCAAATGACCAAATGGTTATTATCTGGATTCGATAGTTTTGTTCGCAAAATAACGTTTTCGTTTTGGAATGAAAACATTTTAATTAATTATTAGCAGATGGAAACTCGAGTTTAATGGAATTGTTGACACAGTTTCGTGTGCAGATGCATTTGTTGGTCGTGCAGAGAAGGTAAGGTTCAGAGCTAATTAGAATGTGAGGGATAATTAAAACGGGTGATTTTAAACGCAACAATAAAGGGAAAAAAGCATAAGGATACAATTTGGGTTCTATATTGTTCTCACGCGAATGTTTTGAAAATGCAAATAAATGAACGATTTTAAACAATCAGGAAAGAAGACATTGTTATGTTCAGGTATTCGGTTGAATGACCCTTTATCGATTTACTTCCTTAAGTGAATTTAAAATCATTGATTGTAGCTATTTAATATATGTTACTGCTTCAATTATTCTGTACTTTAGAGATTCAAATTCCTTTAAAAAGAATATCGAAGGCAATATGTTGAGAAAAATATTATGAAATAATATTGAAAATATTCCAAAACTGAAAAATGTTTTTAAATTAAGCGGGCACGGATTAAAAGGAAGGGGGGGATATTAGTTATGGAAAAAATAAAAGAAAAAAATTCCCTGTCACTTGGTTGTGCGATAACTAGCTTATTTTTGAAAATATGGAAAAAATTGGCACTCTCCATCCCATTATTAGATACTGATTACGAATTTCACAATTCCGCAATGATTTTTCACAAACGGGATCTTATATAGCCGTGCAATTTATCAGAATGACAGGTGGAGCAAAAACCTTTATCTTATTTCCTTAAAGTTAACTTAGTTTGTGTGGTTCGTGGTTTCAGAAAATGCTGTCACTTAAATTTGAATTTCTATAAAAAGAAAAAATGTTACATACTACCCTAGGCAAGATATATTTCAAAAGTTGACCCATTTAGTTAAGATTCTAAAATGGTTCAATCATTAATACATTTCTTTATCTATAACCATTTTTTAAACATTTATTTCTTTTTACAAAATGACTTTTTTCGCAAATTAAACCTTAAGTGTGTAACTCAACTTAACAATAAATTTAAAAATAAAGCTGGTAATTTTTTTTGTAACAGCTTAATGAATCCAATGTTCGAATTTTTGCCATCTACATCTTTTTAAAAGAGATCGTTTGATGAGTCGTGAGTTACTAGCTAAATTTATTTCTTCCATTGCTTCAGCAATTCCTTTGGCGCAATTCCGTTACAATCTCAAACACTCTCGATTGACTTAAAAGTTAAAAGGAAAACTGCTCTTTTTTTCATAATTTGATTCTATATTTGTGCACTCAACTCCTCAAGCATAAAAGTAATTCTATTTTACCTTATTAAGAAGAATATGATAAAACCTTGTAGTAATCTGGATAATTGAAACAAGCGAAGCAGTATATATGTATAGCAAAGTTATTCAAAGTAAGAAGATAATAAATGAATTTACTTTCGAAAAATAATAAGACTTATAATTACATAAGGATACCACACACACACACAATCGGGTTTTTTTTAAAAAATTTCTCACTCATATAAAATATATCATCATTATACCTAAATGTGTATTTTACAGAGTAAACTTTGAAAATATCTTCAATTTAAATTGTGTGAATGATTGTGATGTGTTGACATGCATAATAAGTTTTTAATGTTATTTAAGACAATTACAAGTTCTAAATATATATAAAACCGTTTCCCTCTCTTGCTGCATTATACATTAGAAATTAAATTAAGTTAAATTATTTTTATTCCGTGTCAATGAATATTTTTAAATATGTTATTAAATT
The DNA here is from genome assembly GCA_019973975.1 of Trichonephila clavata. Classification (NCBI taxonomy): domain Eukaryota; kingdom Metazoa; phylum Arthropoda; class Arachnida; order Araneae; family Nephilidae; genus Trichonephila; species Trichonephila clavata. The sequence goes on along the minus strand of BMAO01012615.1, from coordinate 19,596 downwards.
AATTTTATCGAAGATTTTACTTTCATGTCATATGTAGATTTATTAAAATCATGCAAATGGAACATATATTTTTTTAAAATTCCAATTGCATCGCTTAAAACAGATGAATTTTAAAACTGTATAATGTGTTTATTTAGTATACATTTTTATTCTCTGAATGCGTATTAAATATTACGCACAGTGTGGTGTTACTAATGTAGCAGTAGCAATGAAATTTTAAAACAGGTCATTGGACCGAGAAAAGCTTATGTATGTGTTCTAAATTGTTGAAACAACATCAATCAATGCATTCCATCGAACAAAAGAAGAACAACAAAAAGTAAACAAATAAATAAAAGACACCAGAACTCACTCAGGTAAGAGAAACTCTCAAGAAAAAAAAAAGGACAGCAAGAAAATATTCCAAAAATAGTTCCATCCCACTTCACCGACTAAATTTCTCCAGCTGAATCTCCCCCATTCCAGATGGAAGATGTCTGGCGAGTAAACAACATTGTCGAACCGAAGAAAGAAGCGATGGTGACATTCTATCGACAACACACATACCCTGTCGGCAAAAATAAAAGTAAAATGTTAATAACGGAAAAGTTCCCTCCTTTAAAAGCTCCGTTGCCTGAAGTGATACCAAGCAAGGGAACTTTTTCTCAGTCCTCATCAATCATGGAGTGTAGCCATTCCATCAATCCATCTTGATTTTCGGCAGAAGCAGTCTTGTATCTTCTTCGAACACGAAAGCAGAACTCTTCTTTTCCAAGGAAGCATCCCCTTCTACTTTTTTTTTCTTCTTTCATTTTATTTCATCATCATACTCTTCCTGCTTTTAAGGCCAGCCATCAAGATCGTGGTACGGGGTCACGGCAAAACGCTGGAAGGCATCCCCCTTGCAGAGTCACGTAGCATTTTCATCGAGAGTATTAGGTCAGAGGGCTGTAGGTATGAAATTTCCGGAAGGGCTTTCAGAGGATGAGGGATTTTCTCTCCGAAGTTTCATCCCATTCCGTACAGAAGGTTGTTTGTGACTTTTTTTCCTGGCTCCGGTCTAGGTTACGAATTTCTTTTCGTTTTTAGGATATGGAATGAGAGGCATCGGGCTTTCTTCCGCACGATTTGTTCCAAGGACAGAGATGAAATTTATGAAGAAGTTCGGTTCTTTATGATCTATCTAACTGTCGCTGAGATGCCATGTTGGATTTTTGGTGACATTAAGATCAGTAGTACTTTTTTTCGGATTATTTTTACTATTTTTTTAACTTAAAAGCATTTATATTGCAATAAAATTGAATTTAGATTTGTAAAGAATGTTTTTAAGTAATCCCTGCACTAAGGATGTTTCAGCTTGTTTACTTTTGGAATTAAAATAGGTAGATATCTTAAGCTAAACAGATAGTATTTTTTTTAAGAAATATGTACGATTTTCTATAATGTATACATATTTATGTACATCACATGTTGCTTTTACTTATATATATTCTCAAAAATTATCAAATATGTGTTTCGAGCATTAATCCAGTTATTGGTATACAATTCAAAATATTACATTCAAATTTGCAGCTTATATTCTTTAAAGGTTTTATTATTTTGATCATGTAACGATTTTATATACAGAGTTCCAATTTTAAAATATTCTCCAATTTTAAAATATTTCTCTATACTTGTTTTAAAAGGACATTATTTTATTCATCACTGTGCTTCAAAATAATCAAAAGTAATATTAGTCAAGTATTCATTAAAATTTTATTTAGAAAAAAAATGGTTTCATCAATTTTTTCCCCGACACATTAAATTTGATTTAAAACTATTTTACAGATGTGAAGGGAAACACTTTAACTTTATAAGTAATATATAAATGGTTCATTATCATTTATAGTTTACTTATAAAATAAGTGATTGCCTTTAATATTTTATACGCATAGTTTATCCAGTTAATAATTCAATATTTGTTCTATAGCTATTTATTCAACATTTTTAATTTTTTATGTGTTTTTTACTTATATACTATTTAATTTTAATTATCTAGAATACTTAATATTTCTTGATTTTTTTGTGCATTTTGTGTAGAATGGGATAATATATTGGACTATAATTATTAATAAATAATATTAATACTGATATATTTTGTAAATACTTGAATCACAGCAAAACAAAAAATGTGAGTGAGATATACTTGAATGCTTTTACAACTGCTTAGCAATCGGGAACACCGTTTAAAGGTGTCTTTCACTGTAAATTCCAGCTCATTTAAAGCATACTCATTATCATGAGTATCTCTTGAAGTTTTACCCGACATGTTTTTATCTGCAATAGGAGCCACAGTCATTTTGGCTTTCGCTTTCCGACTTCAATCGTCGGTGCAAACACAGGTCGCTTATCGCTTTCGCTAGTCCTAGACCTCTCACGGTTCTCCCTACAAACTCTCGTGACATGCTTTTTAAAGCCTAGGTTTCTCTTTGTCCCTCTTTCGGCTTTCTTTTCAACCCTGGTCCGTCGGCTCCTCAAAGCGTGGGATCTATTCCGACGAATAATATGGTGCTCTCCTCTCGAGACACGCTATCGTCCGAGATGCCTGGGAAACGGAAATCAACTCAGTCCTCGGACTCTTAAGGGATGGTCGTGGGAACAGGGGTCAGAATTCTTGACTACCCATTTAGGCTACTTTTTCCCAGCAATTAGGGAAAGGAAAACTTGTACATCACAGTTTGAATAATAATAATTAATAATAAATAATATTAATATTGATATGTCTGAACAATAATAATTAATAATAAATATAATGTTGATATAAATTTGAATTATAAATATATAAATATGTTTTTTTTTTTACTATCTCTCTCATTTCCTATCTTTTGTTTACTTAAAAGAGAATTAATATTATTGTTACTGCTAGTGATTGAGCATTTAGAAACCTCACAGATCAGTTTTATCTTTTTTTCCTTTAAAAAACAATAAGATTTAACCATTTTCATTACTTTTTTTAAAATTTCAAAGAAAGGAAAATAAAGTCCTACTTTTAAATCACCATAAAAATTTCTTTTATGAAAAGAAGAAATATTTTTTTAGAAACTCCGTAAAATTAATTCTATGCAATGCTTTTAGAAAGAAAAAAAATCACAAACACAGAGTAACTTTTAATATTGATCAGCTTATTAGAAAAAATAATTCTCTTCAATGTATAAGCTAATGTAAAACCTAGCGCTACAAAGTATAAATCTATCAAACATCGTTAAAAAAAATTTTTTATTTAGTCTCAAAATGAAAGAGGGAAACCACTTTTTTTATTTAATTTGTTTTTTTCCCTATATTTCTTGAGAGTAATAATTAAATTACTTATTTTTTGTTCAGAATCCTAATTAAGTTAATCCCCTTCACAATCATACTCATCCGTTGTTGTCACCAGTGAGACTAGTTTTCGTTTCGCCATTTTTTTATTATTTTTTTTACGAGTAAGACTAAAACACAACAGTAAATTAAGAAAAAGAACCTGTTTTAATTCGATAAGCTTATGAGAATTGTGGGGATAAATAAAGTCTTTGATATCCGCAGGAAAAAAATGAGAAAAAGATGTAAAAAAGAAAAGAAAAGAAAAAGAAAATCGAACAAAAGCTTAGTGAGATTGTCTGTTTTACCAAAATATTCACGACATTCTTATCAACTTTCCGGATATTTCTTGACCAATTTTTTTTTATTAACAGTTCATTGAGGAGTTTTTATAATGTTTGTTAAAGGTTTAATGTTGAAAGGATTTATGGAAAATTGTCCCGTTTGAATTTTAATATCAAAGAGTCATTTAATTCATGAGTAATATTTACTTTTTCATTTTACTCTAAAAAAACCGTTTTTTAAGTTCTTTTCTTTTTTATATACCTTTAAATAAGACTTCATTCACGAAGAATATTTTTTCTGCTATATTAAATTAGAATATTCGTTTAAATTTGCATATTGTTTAAAGTTATTCATTGTTCATATTTGTTCAATCATTTTTATAATCTTTTCATTTTATACATAAATGTAATATCATTTGCATTGAAACGAAAAGTGTGTTTAAGTTTTTGGATAAATATATTTCTGATATTGAAAAATTCACACGTCAGATTACTGAAAGTTAAAGCTGAAAGAAAACTTCTAAAATGTAAAAAAAAGCCGGCTAGGTGACGTCATTGGTTAGGTTTGTGGGTTCGGCACCGGCTCAAATCAATGGATTTTCATGATACAAAAAGTAGACAGCGTCTTTGTTGTATAATTATGCAACATGTTAAAGAGCCCTGGAGTGTTTGTTTGGGTTGGATTCCCTCGGTAAAATTAAATTCGTTGTAAAACTTCGCATCATCAAAAGTCCCCACAGTCTAATTTCTACTCCCAGTGCCACCCTACGGAAGGCACTGGTTGTAGAAATTGCATTTTTAGAAATTGGTATTTACCTATATGTGATGCCGCATTAAAAATCATTACCAGCTCCCGGGGAATGTACTAGGTTTCTAATGGTAAAAATACTAATCCACAGCCCTCTTCCCGTTTTGAGAGAGAAAAACCCATAAATTTCAAAAATATTTCAGAAAAAAAATTATCAATATTCGTAAAACTAAAAGATATTTGGCATATCAAAAATATCTAATCCTCTGTTTACTAAAAAAATAATGAGATTTTTCAATTTCATCCTACTGAAAGTTTTGCTTAAAATGCAGGAAGGGAATTTGGCAGAAATACTTTAACTCCTTCATTTATTTTATTTGGAATCTTACTTTTCGTTGTATGTTTTTAAAATAGAAGTAAAATTTGATAAAAACTTGCATAAGACATTCACATTTCTTATTTTCTTAGAATCTTACTTTTCAAGGTTTAATAACATTTTTTACTCAAGACACAGATGTATTTCAATTGTATTAATTCAAATTGCTATATTTCTCACAAGAACTTTAAATAATACCAAGATTAACCCCAAGACAGTGCTTCTCAAACTTTCAAAATTTGCGACCCAATAATAAATCATAATTTTCATCCCCTTCTTTACACTAACAATATATTGAACTCAATAATACTATACTTGGACACCAAAACTACAATGCGACTTTAACCTTTTCGTTGCCACCGACGTATATATATGTCTCGCTCAGCCAAAGCATTAATTTCCCGGAGGTATATATACGTCTTTCCGAAGTACGATCTTTTCTGTGCACTGCAATCCATAAAACTATTCCGAAGGCTTTGGAAGGCAATAAAAGACCTTTACAGTGTTTGCAAACTATTTACTTATTTTAGAGGATTTTCTTATTTATCCCCCCCCCTCCGTACATCCCTTACGCATGCCTATGTGGAAAATGGTGGAATTGGGGACCATATTGTGTAACTTTTATTAACAATTAAGGGACTGATTACAAACCGTACAAATTATCAAGATAAGTGTTAATTTTTGTATATAATTTTATATATGAAAACCCAAGGGATCACTGATAACTATTTAACTTGTTTTAATAGTATTGTTAAATTAATTATGAAATACATTGCGTGCAGTGCTGATTCATTTATAAGTTTATTATATCTCTGTAATTGTGAATTTTATTTTTTTTTATTATGTCAGAATGTATTCTGTGTGTTGTTTACTTTCAGTAAATTAATAATTTTTTCAAATAATCTTTTGATTATGGGACTTTTTAATAGGCTCGCACCCCCCTCGTAGGATTATCAAGCCCCCCCTAGGGGGCGTGCCCCACAGTTTGAGAAAGGTTCCCCCAAGAACTATATTATCTATAATTCTTAAATGCGATTACAGTGTAAATTAAAATTTCGATTGCCTTCGTACTCTAATTTTTACTTTATTTATCATTAAATAAAGTATCTCCAATGTTAGAGATTCCTAACATTAAAGAAACTATATAGATATATATATAGAGCGAGAGAGGGAGAGAGAGAGCGAATCGTTACTCATCATGATATCACCAGAACTATTAGATCTGCAGACTTGAGATTTGGTAAGCATGTTCTTTCATGCAGTAGATTCCTTACTAAATAATTTTGTGAAAATCGATCCTCAAGGGAGTTGAGAGGAGCTATGAAGCGTTAAAGACAAATATTGCCATTTTTGAACTGTTAGAACCCTACAAGCATGATTGGTTTGATAAGAAAGTTTCTATTGTTAAATATGAATCAACTAAGAAAGGAGGAAAGATGGATGCGGGAATTTATTGGGGAGTGTAGGAAAAAAATTCCGGTTTTTGAAATAGTAATGAAACGCGGTATGCATGTTTCTTTTCTTGAATTGAAATCCACTAAGAACAGTCGAGCGGAAATCGACTCTGAATGAGAAGTATTGATAAAAAAAAGTTATGTTTCTAAGCAATTATATTTACTTTAAATATGACGAGCATGTTTATATTGTTGAAAAGAGACTCATTAACATTGTGGCTTTTGCGAAAAGTCACTTTAGAAGAGGTTACGAAAGATAACTCTACTTCAGTTTTAAAAATTCGAGTTTTGCAATTTTTAAATCAAGAGGTAAGAGTTATAAGAATGTTCCTCAATGCTATCAAACGCTTAATGGTAGAACTTTGGTTTCTGTATATTTTATTTATAAACTGTATATAGTCACACTACGTCATGAAATACCCAGCGAAGCGGGGGGATGGTTATTGTATTGTGTATATATTTAAGTGTGTGCGTGCGCTTGAGGGGGTATGCGTGCATGCCTGTGTGTGTGTGTTTGTGTGGGGTGGCAAATCGGCACCCCTCTCTCTCCGTCAGGCGCGTCCCTAGGGGGGGGGACAAAGCATCACCAACAAACTCCATAATAACAATTAGTTTTATTTAGCCTTTGAACACACACTTAAACAATCACAAGTGAAGCTACAAGAGGAAACCTAGGAGTGATATCTAAAGCGTTGTCTATTCTTAATACCCAACTCTAAGTAAACCCGACTACGTGAAATAGATAAGGAGAACAAGCACTAATGAACCGATAGCTAATTCTAATTCTACTATCTTAAATCTTCAATCCAATAATTTAATCTAAGCAATGACTTCCTTAACACGCGCTAGGTTTGTGAATGAAATATTCCAATATTCGCACTTACGTAACAGCTTCCCAGTTCCTTCTATCTTACATCTACAAAACCTATATATATAGACTTTATATAGTCAAACTAATTTACATATCACGTGTTCTTCTTGAAAGGTTGTGAATTAATGTGAATGCTAGCCCCAAAGTTTCCCCAAGAGGATTAGTAGGAAAAATGTCGCGAATAGACCCGTCACAGGGTGGGTGTGCGTACATGAGAGTGTGTGTGTTGCATGGCAATTTTACAAAGGAGCTGTGCATTCCAGTTGAGCTGCTATAAACTTCGAGGGTAGGTATGGTACATCTAGGCGATTCAAAATCACATAAAAATGTCGGGTCGTGCGCAGAAACGCATTACTGAAATTATAAGGATATTAAAAATTCTGGATCGAACTTAGCTAATTCTTGACCCTGGAATTGTACCTGTTGATAACCAGGTAGAGTTCTGAGCTTGAAATTTTTAAAGAGATTCTTAAAGGGACAAAATGCAGATTTCTCTTTGGAGAGTTGAATTAGCTGTCAGAGGTACTCTACGATAAGAATCAACCCCCCCTTGAGATGAAGCTTCACTTTGTACAAAAACCAAGATGCTAAAGGATAGCAGATTACACAAATTCAGTGGAAGCAGATATACTTCTGGGATTCTGAGCCACTAACTATAATAGTCGAGGGAATGTAAGTTTATACACCTAAAAATATCTACTAAGCCAGAATCCTGCCCATACCATGTTTTCTCCCCTACACCAGCTATTATATGACAACAGTTCTTTCCATACGGCTACGCGCAATCGGGATCGAAGAACATGTGCGCCAGCCGTCGAAGAAACTTTGCTAGGTCTGATTGAGAGCACTTCCAACAGAAGCACACGAAGTATCGCAAATGAAATCGAGATTTCCCTCAACAGCGTGTGAAAGAATATGAAGAGCAATTATATACATTCATACCACTTACAACACGTCCAGTGAGTAATAAACGCTTTTTTAACACGCTTTTATAAGTTTCATTTGTATGTAACGGAATCTTTAAACTCGATTTTTACCCACTTATAAAGGGGGGGGGAGAAGCAATATATAAATATTACTTAATTATGTTGAAATAAATATACCAAAAGGAAATAAAAAGATAGAAACTCCTTCTTAGTAAGGTATGCAGTGGGACCTGTAAAAAAATTCTAGTATAATATCCTTTTAATCATGAGATATTTTAAATAAAGAAACCTATAACCAAGAATTAGAAATTCACACCTCTAGATACGTATATTTCAGTATATAAACAGTTGGATGTGTGTGTAGAAAAGATAGAAGAGTAACGAGAAAATGATTTTAATGTGAAATGTTTCCATATTCTTACATGACATTACTACGAACTTGCAATATTTTCTGCAGTTACCTCAAATTTGCATTAAATATCAGTGGAAAATTACATTCAAAAAAGTTCATATTCATATTTAAAGCATTTCGACAATCATTATATTTTATTTCAATGATATTTATAGTAGACTAAAACTTCACCGAGTTAGTAACTTTTTCTTCTAACTGCTTTATAACACTAGATTTATGATAATGTATCTCTAAAGAAAGCACCTTTGGTAATCTAAATTTTTTTTCCGTACAAAGTTTACTTTTAATTTGGAGTTCTTTCCTACTTGTCGTTTTAAATTTCTAATCATAATATTTAAGTTGTAGAATTACTAATAAAGTCAAACTTTTTCATTTATATTGGTGATATAAAGCACACTTAAAAGAGTAAATAAATAAGAAAAATAGAATTTGATCAAGCCACGTGTTTTCTCCATTTCAGAACACATTCTTAATTTTTCACAGTGAAATTTTTCCTGACGAAATATTAAGAAAGTATAAAAGCATTTTTAGAAATGAATGAAAAAATAAGCCAGGAGAACACTTTTATTATTTTTCTTCCTCCATTTCAGTGCATACAATAACCTGAAACTCAGTAAGTCCTTAGTTATTCCACTGAATTAACAATAGTGCATGAATTTTAGATGCCAATCCTTAATATAATTGAATTGGAGGAATTTTTCGTCAAGAAAAAAAAGGGCATCACGGCAGTTTTATTAATAATATTGATATCAAGTGCGATAATTCCTGATATTGCACAGGAAAAGATTTTTTTTCATCATCATCTGTCTCAAATTGTTTCTCTCATTTATGTTTTAATATCCATAATATTCCCGCTATGTGTCAAGACAACTCTTAACAGTTGATATGTTTATTCACTGTGGTAAATAATTCTGTATAAACGTATTATTAATTTGTGAACTAACTTTTACGGAAAGGTAGTGCATTTTTTCATCGAACTCATTTGCGGGAGAAAATATTTTTTGTAAACATATTTTTAATCACAGAGAAGTAACTAATTAAAGGTGCTGTAGAAGCTTGGAAATAACATGGAAAAAAAATAGGACCAAATATTCCTTTAGATTTCCCTCTTCACGTACAACAGCTTTATTTCAGAAGTTAGCCTACAGATAATATATTATGTAAAGTCTTTTTACATTCAATTGAGAAATTTTGATACAAAAATTAGATATCACGTTATGCAGTATTGTTTTTTGTTAAATAAATTCTGCATTTATCCGTGATCATAGTGACCTACTCGTTATGGTCACCACCTCGTGGATGGAGTGCAGCAGGTTCGAGTCCTGATGCTACTGAATATCCACACTGTAGAGGGAGCTGACGTTGTGTGGTGGTAAGGAGAGGAGGTGCCAGCTCAGGTGTCGTCTTTGTCGCTTGACCGAGGTTCGAAATTCATCCGTTGCCAATAGCCCTTGTGTTGCTTTATATTGCAACACTCACTCCACATTTCCTCGCTTATATGGTGTTGTGATGGTCCAGGAATTCTTAAAAATTAAAAATTTAAAGTATGGTGATTCCGCTAGAAGTTTATGCAGAAATGTTTAAGACAACTGTCAAAATTTCATACTTGAGACTCAAAAGAAACCACAAATTATTAACTTAATCATTTATTATCATTATACGTATAATTTCAAATGTAATTATAGATCTCGATTCGATAGGAATAGCAAAAGTATAAATTTATTTTAAAGAAAATACCAGAAAAGAATATGAATAATAATTGTGCAAGTTACATCTATTACACTAAATACAAAAAAAAAATCTAGATTTAGCTTTCAAGTCAATTGTTATATATCACAACCGTAAAGAATTTCCCTTGAAACCCGTTACTGATTGGGAGTTAAAATGAACACCAGCCATAATCAAAACAAATATAATTAATTAATCCTTTTATAAGTCACACAAACCCAGGGAAGGAAATGTACTTATATAAAGTATTAGAGCAAAATCTCTCGCGCGCGCGAGGAAGGCGAGATATTTAATATTTGATTATGAGTAGTTACTTCTAGAACGTTTGGTAATCTACTTTCGAAAAAATCTTAATTTCTTTCTCATATAATCGACTTTCGGTCAATTCGATTCTAATTCAAATATCTTATTAAGGGAACCGTCAATTATTAAGCTTATCAATTAGTTAACTAATTAATCGACGAGTCGCTCTCGTCTATCTTTCAATTACTTTACCTTATATAATCACAAGCTTCTATCATCTAACTAATAACCTTTCCCCTCTTTCTCGAATCTAAAAGTTAATGCTTAAATATACGGCATGATTTACATAGATCACATCTTCTTCTTCAGGAAAAAGTTTTCAATTGAACAATATTTAAAGTAACATAATTTTCTGAAGAAGATTAGTAATAGGCCCGCGAATAGACCCGTTATACAACAAAAAAACTTTCTAAACATGATCTCGTCAAGATTTTTTTCTCTTGTTTGGTATGAAATATTTCATTTCTTTTATCTTCTTTTCTGTTATGGTGGCTTAGAGGGAAGTTCCAGCTCTGGGTCATCCTCATCACTTGACCATATTTAAAAAAATTACCAGGCGTCAACAATAGCCCCCTTACTGTTTTATTATGTAAAGTATAAATAGCACTATCTTTACTATAAAATATACTTCGTTTATTATGCAAAGAATAAAATAGTATACAAAGTTTATAATTCTCCATATTTATTCAAATCTAAATCTAAAAAATTTTCTTGTGAAAGAAAAAGGTGCACAAAGGTTTGTCGTTATCCGATATTTACGAAATTAAAAAGCATTTAAAATGAGAAGTGTATAATTAATTTATTTTACCAGTTTTAAAATTTTTGAATAAGTCTAAAAATGACGTAACTTTCAGTATCATGTTCAATTTCCCACATCCAACGAATTGTCTCACCTTCGATTCTAATTTGCTCCTGATTTTCAGTAGCATTAACACCGGAAAAAAATGCAAGAGCTATTTTTAAACTAATGGCAAGGGTATTAATTTTTCTGTTTTATGACAACTACAAGCACGCAAAAGATATTTTACGGAATCCGACTATCTTAATATTGTGAGTTTTGCCAAAAACTGATAGTTTTTTTTATGATTTTAATTTATAGATCATCTTATTAGCTTTATAAAAATATTTAGTTTATTATTTTTCGTTCACTAGAACATAAACTACAAGTATTCTAGTAAAAGAAGATGTGCCATTACTTTAAGCAAGATATACATTAAAACGCGTTTTACTCGAAATGTGTGTGTTTTTAAATGCTCAAACGGGGACAACGATTGTTAAAAAAGTTTTGAAACGTTTTTGTGTATATTCTGTATAACAGTAGGAGTGTTTTACCTTCAGATTTATCAATGACTGTTTCATTACAAAAAAAAAATTGTTAAGTCCCTTATTTTAATATGTGATCACTGTTATTTTAAGCAATTTTGTATAATAACTAAGATAAAGTGCTCTAGTTTTTGTAAAAATTAAAATATCTCTTATCCCAAAGGTCAATTTAAAAATGAATAACATAGCAACACATCAGAATTGAAATTTGAAAATTTGTTCATAAACTTTTGGTACAAAATGGGCCCCGTTCGTTATTTTTTGAAATTTTTTACCAATTTTAGTAGCAATAATTTCTTTTTCTCTTCTTAATTTTAGTATATTTTTCTTAAAATGTACTAAACAAATCTAAAAACCACAAAAAAAAATCCCCATATCTCCATTTTTCTACAAAAAAGTGGCCTCGCAAGTCGTCGGATCCCTTAAGTGAAAGGGTTTTTTTTATTGGTAACATGTTTGTAGATACGTTTAAAAAATTATTTCTGCCTTTCATTTTTATTTTTAACAAGTAAATTTTTATTTATTGGGATTTCATTTTTAAGTATATTTTAAGTATAAAAAATCTTATTTTCTAAAGCTTATTTCTCTAAACAAAAAAAAAGCTTTAATACCCTATATTGTATTTAAAATACTTTCTTTCCTTTAGAACATGGAATTGAAAGTTTTTATACATTTCCAGTTTAAAAGTTTTGACTCTATTTCTCTCAGCGCATCCCACAATGTTAAATATGAAAATCTTGGATAATGGAATCCCGAATATTTTCCCTATATTAACTTACATAAATCCCTATAGGGATATTTTTCCCTACAAGAATCTGAAAATCTCGTGTTCAGGTGTTTTATTGAATATACTCTGGTGGAATATTGTCTCGCGATGCATGGCTTTAAATCAATCCAATTTTACCCAAGTCCACATTTCCTTACTACTTTTTTTCCCTCTGTTCTTCTTTTGGAGAAAACGTGCTTTCCTTTTCTCTTTGATCTTCACCGCCACATTTCGCATTCAACCCTTCTACCCTCCACCCTTCAAAAAAAAAATCAATGCTACCCGCACTGATCCACAAATGGGAACAAAATTAGCATTTCGTCGATTTTCTTTCCACTTTCTTTAAGGTTACGTTTTTTCTTTTCTTCTATTTTTTTCCCTATACATCTTCGCCGGATTTGTATTTGGTAAACGTAAAAATCCCCAGAGACGTTTTATAGATCTGACACGATATATGCCGCAGGCGTGTGCAGCGATTCGAGTGGGGAAAGTGAGTCGAGCCGCCCCGACGCGACACCTATGGGATTTGCGGGAGACTAGAACACGAGCTTCATTTAACCGAATGTGAAATCTGAGTCACTGCGGAGACCAATCTCTGACAAAGAACTTTTTTTTCTTTTACCAAGACTTGGGTCGAAAAACTGTTGAATGGCCTGGGATTTAAAAAAGTGTAACTTACTTTTTAGTCAGTTTAAAGGGTTTAAAAATAAGTCACTTTGGAATTTTCTAGTTAATTTAATCAGTTTGAAAGTCGATCTTTCAATTCAAAAAGAAACGAGTCTTACAGTAGTCGCATATGATGTGTAACATCTGACTTGTTATCGGGGTAAATACGCAATAGTGACTTTAATCCCGAAAAAAATGAATCGGGTATGACTGGAAATAATTTTATATCGAATAATTATACCTTTAATGAAAATTTTATTTAACTAACGCAAGGAGTAATGCAATTTTTTATCAAAAATAATTATTCTTGTTCAATTTGGGGAAGAGCGGTAATGCTAATTTATGATAACTGAAATATGACACATATGTATACTTGTGATTTCAAAGTATTTAAAAATCGTTGAAAAACGGCGTCAATAACAGTACCACTGTCTGTTGTCCAAACATTTCGATTTGTGTTCATTTCGAGCTTGAGTTCATCTTTCAGAAAAGTTATGAGTGGCTCAGCTTCTGGCAAACTGAAGTTAGCTTTAAAATCGTCACTCAAAATCATGGGAAGCGAGTGATAGTTTTTTTTAAAAAAAAGAGCAGAACCACCTTCGGTATACGGTAAATGTGCAAAATGCAGGAAATCTTTAATTTTTTTTAACTGTTTGATTTGGAGAAATGTATGCGACCACCAAAATGACTGTTTGTCCATTTTCAAATAAGCATTCTGCCGCACATATGTCCCAAATATATTGACTAACCATACCCAGAGCTATGAAACAATCTTTTATATTTATATCTCAATTATGGGAGAAATTATCGCAAGTTCGACTTGCTTGGTGGTCAAGGAGCGAGGACCCCGGTGCACGGCACCACCTAGCCCATTGGTTGTTACGCCACTGTACTTTATTAAATATATATAAGATTTTTTTTTATACATGTCTTAAAACGTTTTTAAATAAAACTATTGAACAGAATCGGAAATAAAGAACTGTTCTGAAGTATTTCAGGAAAAAGAATAATTTAAATCACATTACACTATTCATTCCATTTTTCTTATAAATTTCTCTTGTCATTAAACTGTTTAAAAAAGGATTTTGATGCAATTTAATATTGAGAAATATCACAGAAAACTTTTGAATGAATAGAAATATATATATATAAAGGTTTCTGTCTTAACTAAAACTGGTATTTTAATAAAATTAATTACTGTACAAAATTCGGAATATTCCTTATTTCGTACTCGTTGAAGATATTTAATTATCATTGTAGATCTATAACAAATGAAAAACTGATGTTCCTCAGACAGAAACGAAACAGCGTAAAAAAAGCAGTTTCTTTGTATAACTAGAATGTCCGCCAGTTTTTATATGTACGGGAACCATGGGTTAGGCAGTAAAAGAGGGCTCAGATGTCATATAAATTGTCTTAAACCTGGCTGTAAACTGGATCCTCAAAGAACAAATATAGAATGGGAAAGAGGGGGGGGTCCTGTCTCGAGCTCGGATTGCACTTAGATTGTCTCTCTCAACTGTTGTAGAAGAGGCTTGAATGATTCTGTGACGCCATTTTCTTTCATCATGACAGCTGTCAGAACATAATCATCAGAAATGGAATAAAGTAAACGCAAATTTGGAAAAATAATAGCATGGAAAAAAATGTTTATTTCAAAGTCGAGAAAATATAGAAAATTAAGGGAAAAAAAAGACATTTTATTTATCTTTTATGAAGGAACTATTTACCTTCGATCATTAAGACCAGTACTACATGAGTACTTGGCCTTTCCTTTAGAAACGCCCATTCCCCCCTCCCAAAAGAGGGCGCTTTCATTGCTTGGGATTTCTGTCTACAGGAGCCTAATTGATACTAAAGTTGGGTCCTAATTGCTACCCGAGACAAGGCTAGCGAAGAGACACCCCCAAGGCGCTGAATTGGTCAATTTTAACAGCGCTTCCCCAACTTCCTGTTACGCATTTCCGTCCCTTTTCACGAAATCACTCCAACAAATATCCAGCATCCGAGAGTAAAGATGTTACACATAAAAAAATGCAAGTTTAAAGACTAATAAGTTTTATACACCATTGCCCCTTTAGTGTATTTTGTGAAATAAAAAGAAAGATTTAAGTATGCGAATTGAAAGATTGATATATTTTTAAATGATCTATAAGTGAGGGAACATGATTCAGCTAGGTATATGATGGCTTTTGGTGACGGGGCTCGCAATTTTGAATCATGGTCAAATGACGAGGACGAAGCCTGAGCTGGCACCTCCCCTCTCTTAACTTCCACACCTCACCAATGGGAGGACGTTTGAGCATCTACGGATTTAACATGCATCGCCTCCCTACACACGGCGGGGTTTCAGCAGTACCAGACTCGAACTCATCACACGCCGGATACGGGTCCATAACCTTGACCACTAGGCTACCGCGGCCACTTAAAGGATCGACGAAATAATATCTTCTGTAGAATTGTAATGCCTAATCATCAAATTTTGATGGAGGATATGTTCGAAAGTACTTGTTAATTAAAAATTGGTTGCAATGACATGTGTATGGACGGTGCTATGAATTTATAGGTTAGTCTCACAAGGGAAGGGCATGACTAAGGAAATTGATTTGGTGGCAAGACTTCTTGTGATAGTAGTACTTCCTTATGGTGTTAAATGTATTAGCGCCGAATGACCAATCAATTCAGAGAAAATAGCCTTCGAAATTCATGCTTGACTTATATACAATAACTCAGCGGCATAAATGGTAGCACACCTGCTTACTACGCGGCCGGCCAAGGTTTGAGTCATGAGGTCAGTGTTTTGGTTTTATTTTTTTCAATTCTTTTAATAATTTTTACAATTAAATAAAGTAAATAAATTTAAGTAAATTTTTACAATTAAATAAACTTATTAATTTTTTTAAAATATAAAGGAATTATATTAGTAATATAATATATATATATATATATATATATATATAATTTTAGTTATAAAATATTTTTTTAATATATGAAGTAATTAAATTAGTAATATATAACACTAGCTGTTACCCGCCCGCTTCGCTGGGTATTTCATGATGTTTTATAAATTTTTACTGCTTATATATATGTATAAATTATTGATATCTAAGTCCTAGCATTAAGAATTCGATTGAATTGAAAAATATACTTATACCTGTAACTGTCACCTGTTGATAAAAAAAAAGGGCAGAACTCATCTAATTTGTATTTTCTAAAAATCTCTAAAATTGAAGCATAGAATGATATTTGCTCTTTCGTAACTCAAAAACCAAGTGGATTCCCGCAAAACCAGTTTTCTTTGGATCTCTACTCCGTAAATTGAACATGCAAGTCAAATTTCAAGTCTAAATCTAACAGAAAAAAGCAAAAGTTTTACTATAAATATCCCCGTAATCCCGTTGAGGGCCGTTTTTCAAAATTACTGCTCTTAGCGGATTTCATTTCAACAAAAGAAAAATGCAAACCAAATTTCATTATTATAGTCCTTGTAGCTCGAAAAAAGTAATTTTTTTGTCAATATGTCCCAGTAACCCCCTGCAACCCCCAGAACTTGATTTGCTTAAAATTTATACTTAGTGGTTCCCTATTCAACAAAAGAAACATGCTTAACAAATTTCAAGTATATGGGTCTAACAATTAAAAACAGGAATTTTTTTCTGTAACTCCTCTTGACCCCTGGCAAAC
Organism: Trichonephila clavata; assembly: GCA_019973975.1. Lineage (NCBI taxonomy): Eukaryota > Metazoa > Arthropoda > Arachnida > Araneae > Nephilidae > Trichonephila > Trichonephila clavata. The sequence continues at coordinate 2,740 of BMAO01012615.1, read as the reverse complement.
ATCTTTAGGGTCAATTTTCATTTTACTCTTTATTAGAGGAACTCTATTTCATGAAAGGAACATGCCTACCAATTTTCAAGCAGGATGATCAAGTAGTTTAAAAATGGAAATATTTATCGATTACGCCTCTTAATCTCCCGAAATTAAACTTAGTAGTTGATATTCGCGAAACCCATTTTGTAGCGGTTCTCTACTTTACGAAAGGAATCTGCTATCAAATTTCAAGACTGTACGTCTAACAGTTTAAAAATGGGGATAAATGTCTATAACGCCACTTGAGCCCCCGCAACGCCACTTCTGGGTCTGTTTTCACAAAACCCATTTTGTAGGGGAATTGCACTCTATGAAAGGAATCTGCTTAGCAAAATTTGAAGACTGTGCGTCCAATTAATTAAAAATGCAAAAAAATTATCAACAACGCCCCTTGAACCCCCGCAACACCACCTAGGGGTCGATTTTCACCAAACACATTTTGCAGTGTATTTCTATCCTATGAGAGGAATCTGCTAACCAAATTTCAAGATTGTGAGTCTAATAGTTTAAAAAAAGAATTAATTATTTATATCTGCCCTTATATCTGCAACACCCCTTGGGGGTCAATTTTCTCCAAACCCGTTTTGTAGCGGATATTTACTCCATGAAAGAAACATTCCTACCAATTTTCAAGCAGGTAGGTCAAATAGTTTAAAAACGAAAATATTTATCTCTTACGCCACTTATTCCCCTGCAACGCCACTTAGAGGTCTGTTTTCACAAAACCTTCTTATAGCTGATCTCTACTCTATGAAAGAAATCTCTTTATCAAATATAAAGACTGTGCGTCTAATAGTTTAAAAATGGAAATAATTACCTATAATGCCCCTTAAGTCCCCTCAACGCCACTTGGGGACAATTTTCATGAAACCCATTTTTAGCGTATCTCTACCCTATGAGAGGAATCTGCTTACTAAGTTTCAAGACTGTACGTCTAATAACTTAAAAATAGGAATTTATAACGCCCCTTAAACCCCCCGCCCCCGCAACACCCCTTGGGGGTCAATTTTCCCAAAACTCATTTTGTAGCGGATATTTACTGCAGGAAAGAAACTTACCTACCACGTTTCAAGCAGGTAGGTGAAGTAGTTTAAAAACGGATATATTTATCTATTACGCCCCTTAATCCCCCGCAACGCAACTTAGAAGTCTGTTTTCACAAAACCGTTTTGTAACTGATCATTATTCTACGAAAGGAATCTATATATCAAATTTAAAGACAGTGCGTCAAATAGTTTAAAAATGGAAATAATTATCTATAACGCCCCCTAAGCCCCTGCAACGCCACTTGGGGGTCGATTTTCAGCAAACTCATTTTGTAGCGGATCTCTACTCTCTGAAAGGAATCCGCTTACCCAATTTCAAGATTGTACATCAAGTAGTTTAAACATGGAAACAATTATTATTAAAGCCCTTAACCCCCCGTAACGCCCCTTGCGTTTCGAATTTCGGAAAATCCTTTCTTAGCTGATGTCTACTCTATCAAAGGAACATGTCAACCAAATTTCAAGTCTGTAGGTTGAACAGTTCCAGAGATTTCGGGATTAGTCAGTCAGTCGCTTTTCTCCTTTATATATATAGATAAAATATATTAATTTTTATAATTTTAATTATATAAAATAATTTTTTTATAAATAATTGTAATAAAATATATTTTATATATTATTACATTGTTATACATAGTGTATTATTAATAATATATTATATTTCATTTTATACAAATGTTTATAACTAATTTTTAATTAAAATATTTAATATTTATTATAATAATTTTTTTATTAAAAATTATATTTAAAATTTAACATAAATATTTATATAATAAGAGTATTAATTTTTACTTTTTTAAACACAAAATTATTATCTAAAATATCATTTAATATTTAATAAACCTTTTTTAAATAAATTTATTGAAAAATTATTAAATTTATTGTGTTGCTTCGTCGGCCGTTTAGTAAGCAGACACGCTATCATTTATGCCACTGCGTCTCTGTGTGGCTAGCTAAAATTTATTTGTGTAAAAGCTAATCATGAATTTCGAAGGCGTTTTCTCCGAATTGACTGCCTAATCAATGCTAATACATTGAGGGTTGAACACCGTAATGGAGTACTACTATTGAATTTCCTAAGTCGTGCCCTCCCCTTGTCAGAAATTAAAATCATTATAAAAAGCATTAAAATAATTAAATTTAATTGGATTACGATTCATACGAAGAACATTTTCAAGGATTAAATGACCAGCCACTAGATGAAATCAAGAGTTTGCGAAATATAATTAACTTCCACAAAACATATAGGCGGCCGCAGTAGCTTAGCGATCGTGGTAAAGGGATAGTGGCCAGTGCGTCATGTGTTCAATCCTTGTACTACTTAAAACCCGCCGCGTGCACGTTAAATTTGTGCGCGCAAAATCCTCCTTTTGGAGTAGTGTGGAAGTTAGAAGAAGGGAGAATTCCTGCTCAGGTGTAGCGTAACAATGGTTCGAAATTATGAGGATTGTCACCAACAGTCCTCATGTTGCTTAAAAGTGCAATAATAAAGAGCAATCACTGTGAGGGCTATGAATATATAAGTTAGTCTCAGAAATTAAAACCAAACACTTAAAAAAACTCGGTGCAATAATTGGAACTCCTATTCGTGCTAAAAAGTTTGTTGTTGTTACTAATGCCACCTGATCGGCAAAGGCCCATAAAATTCATCATGGCAAAAG
>BMAO01012614.1:0-17322 GCA_019973975.1 Trichonephila clavata | reverse complement strand
CAACCGAAAAGACGTTCAATGATGTACGTTCAATTGAGAAAAGTACATGAAGATTGTGGTTTTGCCCGTTTATACTTTCATTCCGTGATGAGTGGAACTGACAGTTAGAAATAGTATGTACCGTTTGTATATTAGAGTCGCTTCACTGATCCAGTCTCAAACATTTTCGAGTAGAGGCTGACGTTGAATAAAAAAGCTTTCTTGTTGTTCTATGAGTGGCTTGTTTTGATATCAGAAACGTCCGTTTAGCAATTAAAAGATCCGCTTTACAAAAAATACAGTATGCTAATACTAAAATTAAGAGAAACATGTGTGTGTGTGTGTGTGTGTGTGTGTGTAACCTCTTCCTTGGAAATACTAATTTATTTTGAAAATATAAAAATAGTGATTATGCTCATCGTAAGCAATTAATTGGAAGCGAGTGATCTGGCACAGCATAGACATAACAAAGATAGTCGTTGGAGGGATGAACGAGTCAGCTCTGTCAAACATTGGAAATTTAAATGACTGTAATGTTATGACTTTCCTTTGTTGAATTAAATTACTGATAAACAAATAGATAATTAGAAGATAATGAAAATCTAAATAAGAATTTTAAGAATCTATAAGCTTGAAAAAATAACCAAAATCGTTGCAGAGCGCCGAAGATGAAACATTTCAGATCTAGGAGTGGCGGGGTTACATAACAAAGAGGAAACGTTTGCTTCAGCTTCGTTCATATACATTAAAGTTTGGAAAAATCTCGTTTCTAAAAGAATTCTTTTACAAAAAATACATCAGAATGCACTCAACGGCTGTATTCAACGAATATGTGTACCAGAAATGACGTCACTGCTAAATTAAAACAAATGGAAAATAGAAATCAAAGACAAAACAAATCAGAGAAAGAAAAGACATTTTTTTTCTCCGAAAGGTAATTGAATAAATAGTTGGATGTAGAAATGATCATGTCTGTTTTGCACAGCTTTTTTTTTTTTTTTTTTTCTTCTCGATTGGTCGGTAAAATACTCCTGTTTTTCTTTTATATTTAATTCTCGAGTCTTATTTTTGGACTTCTATAAAATACGATTTATCTAGACAGAGGAAATTATTTGTTCAGTGTCCGTATAAGTATTTGGTAACGCTGAATTTTAAAGACAAATTCTATTGCAAACGGTTTGTAAATTTGGAACCTTTGCAAAAAGATTACCACAAACCATAATAAAGATTAAAGAATAATTAAGGATAATTTTGAAACCAATTTCCATCTTATGGTTTTCGAGATGCATGGACAGAAAACAATGGATTTGAATGATTTCCAAACCAAAATTTTTATTTTCTATTAAGACTCTCCTAGAGTGTAGGATTGATGTGTTTATTTTTATTTGTCTTTAATTCTTTTGTTGCATTATTTAAAAAATATATATCCTTTACTTACCTTCCTCTTTAATGGTTTATATTTTAAACTCTTGCGTTTTTGAATTGCTTCATCAGTTTGATGTCAATGCAGAATATTCTTTTTTATTGCAAGATTTTTTTTTTAAGAAAAAGAGTTTTTATTTTTTTCAATTTTTTCCATACTTTGCTAACGAGGAAAATAGGTGTATTAGTTTTTTTGTTACGAGACTTATAACATAAGGTGGACAGTAAATTAAGCTGGTAATTATCTGTGAAGTGGTTTGATATATTGGCAGTTTTTTCCCCCATTAATTCCATACAGTAGAACGTCGTTTATCCGAACGCTTATTATCCGGAGCGTCAAATATCCGAACCAAAGTCCGGATACGTTTTCGAACAGTGCAATGCTCAACAGTTGTTTTGTGTGAGGCCAAAACTGACGGGAAACCCGAAGGTGAGGGATATTTGGGGAATTTCAGTTATGTGATTTGGTCAACATCTGCGCGGAATATTAGGTCAGTTTGTTTCCAAGTAACGGGTGTATACATGCTCTTTTGTTGAGTTTTGTTGACGTAGAAAGCTGGATGGCATACGATGCAGAAGACTGTGAATTTCAAATTCTAAATGATGACCAGATTGTGACTTCCGTGCAAGAAGAATCCGACCCTGGCGACGATGAAACGGATGAAGACGAGGACAACAACAAAAATGAAAGTAGCAAGGGTCCATCAAATGCTGACGCGTTTCCTGCGTTAGAGACAGCTGTGGAGTGGTACGAACAACAATCAGTGTGCTGTTCTACTCAACTACTGCTGCTGAAGGGAATCAGAGACCTTGCAGTGAAAAAACGAAGGTGTACAATGGTACAGCGAAAAATAAGTGATAACTTTCCCCAATCAGAGTAAAATTGTGACATTTTGCACCTATTTGGCTTTTTCTTCAAGCACGTTTCTCGCATATGATAATTTTCAATATTTGTATAGTGTCCAGTATCATATACTGCATGGATCGCATTCAGTTTTCGGTTATCCGAACAATCGCGGAACTGAACTGTGACCGGTCCCAGTTGATTCGGATAAACGACGTTCTACTGAATTTAGAAGTAATAGATCTCCGAAGACTGAATTTCGGTCAAGGGAAGACGTTTTTATGAAAAATATTTTCAAAATAAGTATTCAATTTTTTTAAAAAAACTGCGTCACCTTTCATAAATCAATATAAAATTATTAGAAGTAAAAACACTTATTCACAGATTCTCGTCCTCAAATCTGGATCCGTTTTATGAAGCTTTGCTTCCCTAATTAGTTTGTGTTGGAATAATATATTCTATGCATTCAAAGCAAAAAAAATTCCCCTCCTCTCCGAATAATTTATTAAATTGCCATTTCTTTGTTATTTAGGTTAAGTGTGAGGAAGGTTGAAACCGGATACTTTTATTGCACTAGGACGATTTCTTTTTTTCAATCACCCTAATATTATCACAGTGTAATTGTGATAACCAATTTAAACACTTTTATAGAAAGTTAGCAACTCAAATGAAAATACCATGGAGTGAAAACGTAGAGAGAACCCCTTTACTACAACCCCCCCCCTCCGCAACAGCTAGGTTATCGCAATGTTAAATGTACAAATATTTTCTTCATATCCATGATATTAATGTGATGTTCTATAAAGTTTCAAGTGAGTACATTTTCCTTACCAGACATTGAATTATATATATATATATATATATATATAACCGACAATAATACTTATACTTCTTAAAGGTATAAAATCATTAAAAACTGTACATAAAGCACAATTAATTGAAACGTTAGAAGGTTATTGGTATGGAAAAACATATCTGAAGGTCAGTGGCGTAACGGAGAATACTTGCCCCCCCCCCCAGCAAAATCAGGTTTTGTGCCTCGAGCCCAAATTTGTACTTGGTGTTCGTCAGGCGTTGGACCCCTTATAGTCTTTGGCCTCTTGCGATGTAGGGGTGTAAGTTACGCCACTGCTGAAAGTTGGTCTATGGCGTATGTTTCATCCTTTTTAACTAGGAGTAGCGAATTTTTTTTTAGATGAGGATCAAATTTTGCTCATTAGAATCGAGTGGGGCGCTAGCTCGGGTGTCGTTTTTGTTACAAGGCCGATGTCTAAAATTACGAGATCTTCGTCGTCAATCAGCGTTATTAAAAAATCGAAGTATATAACAAGTATGTGTATGCGTGATAAAGTTATTGCGTTTTGAACTGTTTCTTTTTTTGCTGTTAATAAAACTATGTCATTGATTTCATCTCTAGATCTTGAATAAAATATGTCAAGATCGTCATAAACATTTTTCTAATGTTTTCGTCCATTAGTAGTACGATGGCACCATTTCCTTAAAGGTTTTTAATTCAGTTCATTTCAATGCTGAATGGTAATGCAAAAACGTAAGTTCCAATTAACCAATCGATTTATGAAAAATCGTATAAGATATTGTTTTTTCAATAAAAAGATTTTTATGTCGCCTAATAAACTGAGCAAATAACTCAGAACTTTAATACAAGTAAGCCAACGAACTGTGTTGTATGTTGAAATCCCAGAATATTGTTGATCGATTTCTTCTAATGATTTTGCTTGAAAGTTCTTGTTTATTAAAATATCTCGCGCTTATTGAAGTGATTACTTTCATTACTGGAGAAATTGTTTTTAAAACTTGTTTCGCGCGTAAAACTTTCTAATGCATTATATAATACAACCCAATTATATCTGAGAACCTATGATATTTTGTTTGAGCTCCTAAATACAATCAATGTTTTTCCTATCCTATTGGGTGCGCCGGAATTCTCCAGTGAACGTTTCAAATCAAATGAATCTTTTGACATTGTAAATGTGAAAGTCATTCCTACTGTTTTGCTGAACTCTTAAGTATTAATTCATCCACGCTCTGTTTCATAAGACATATGAATATTGAAAAGGTTATTTTAACATTTCGGATTGTTATGTTGTATACTAAATTACATCAAGCGAAATGTTCTAGATTAGATAGAAAGGGATTTATAAAATGATTCCCATAAAAGTTATGGATAGTTAATCAAAATTTAATTTAAAAAACGTTCATTACTGGATATGAAAACAGTTCGAATTTAAATAAACACACACACACACATATATATATATAAGGTCATTCAATTTTACTAGTTTTTTTAGATTTATTCAAAATTCCCGTTTGAATACCTTTGGTTGGGTTGCTTTGCTACAGTTCTTTCTCTCATTTCATGGTTTCTGTTCAGATAAAAACCAGATATCAATAACTATAAAACATATTGCAATGAAATATTTTTTTTTAAATTTTTTTTCCGATTTGTGTGTGTGTTGAAGAAATAAGGTCGAGCAATAACTTGTGTAAGCGATTTCTTGATACTTTGTTTATTGTTGTTTATTTTATCCAGATCATAAACAGTTTTATGCTGGATGGTATCTTCTAAGAGCAAGATTTTTAACTAGTATCGTTCCATGTTTTTCTTTCCGACCGATGGTCAAGTCACAGACCCCTTTTTGTTTTGCTTATATATATTTCTTAATGTAATCGCAAAAAAAAAAAAAAAAAAAATCCCGCAGTTTTATGAAAAATAAGACTTTTTTAAGGATAAAATCACATCAAGACAAACATAAAAATACTTTTGAATCATTTTATGTATGATGCTCTTTAAGTGAAAATCTATATGTCCAATCTCTGTGCATATGTAAACTGAGTTATCTTTTTGAAACTGCTTTTCCTGAAATTTCTATTTTGAAACTGATAGAATGATATTGAAAATGTTTTATTTCCTTGCATTCACTTGAATAGCCGTCGAAATAATTATTTTTTCGTATTATATATTTATTATTTACCCCCTTTTTTTCCATAAACTACGTCGGAAATTTCTTGCACAATGTTCTCTTTTTTAAAAAACAAAATAAATGTGTTTCTTTGCAATTAAATATTAATCTGGAAAATTCTTGTATTACCAAAAATAATGAAAAAAAGTGCAGACGATTTCGAATGTTTGGATACTCGATCATTTTATAACGACCGATGACGATTAACAACATCGATTCGTTTCTGCACATAATTTTTTTTTTTAAATGGAGTTTATTGAAACAACAATAAAAGAAGTAATTGGAATTTTAATTAATTTCTAGTCGTTTAATATTTCGTATAGTGTCCATTTCATTCTCTTTATTCTCAGGATTAATTTATTTAATTTGCTCGGCATTTTTATGAAAGGATATCGTTTTCGGATTCTTGCGGTTTAGTAATAGAAATAGCTGCGGAATTTAACCTTTCTTTATGATTTATTTATATTTCGAGTGAACGGTTTTACGATAGCATTAGCCTTGTAATTATTGTTTGTAAGTTCGTCTACGCAAAATTATTGATAAACTATTCTCGTACTTTGATGTGACTGTGAATTTCGGGTAAGAGATCGAGTTATATAAGTATTTTTATAAAATTAATTCATGAGTGGGATATTTTTTCTAAAGATATGTTTTACATTTTGCTAACTCTAATGAATTAGAAAAAAATTTTAATTTGTCCCTTCTATTTTAAAATTTCGTATGAAATTGATTGTTGCATTTTCATTCCGTAAAATCAAATTGCCATTTGAACCTATTTCAACCTGAAAAAAAAACATTATAATTTTTTTAATGCTAATTGCTTTTCAACAAGATTCACATTCTCAAATATAGATTTCAATTTCAATTTTTCCAAAAAAATAGGACATTGTTTTTTTTCGCATAATAATTTAAAGAATTCGATTTCTTTTGTACAATATTTTGAGAGGAGTTCTAAAACATTATCAATTTACTCGTAATCATCATTTTCTCAGAAAATGTTACATAAGTTATGACATACATATCATTCTGAAACTGTCTTTATTTTTCTTCTGAAAAGTTTGATTTTCGCCTAAGTGTCTTTGCATGCTTCCAGATATAATGCGCAACGAATGTTTAAAAATGACGAAAAGAAGGGTGAAAAAAAATCACAAAGTTCATGCAATTCAAATTTAGTTTGAATTAACCTCGAAAAGAAACACTCAGTTTCGATTCAAAAATTTATTGTGAAGTGTTTTTTCATCCACATACTCGGAAATAATTCCGTTATCCTAGTGCTCGCAATCGAATTCGTTTTCATTTTTCGCTGCTAAGTCAAAGCAATTTCAAATACATTTTATATATTCCATTCGAAATGAGATGTTAGCTATTTTTTCTAATTAATTTACTTAGAGAAAGGAAGTTTTTAAAGATTTCTCCAGACATGTCTCTTGAGTTTTAAAGAATTGAAAAGCAAGAAAGTGTTGTCACATTAACGTCTGAGAATGCGTCGTCTTAACTGCCAATTGCAAAATGATTTACTACCTCCGAATAACAATTTATAGCAGGAAATTCGTGTTTGTAATTATAACGGTCCCCCCCCCCCTTTTTTTTTGGATGGTTTGCTTTTTCTCATCGTGATTTTAGTTTTCAGCTGTATAAATGGCGAAGTTGTCATACAAGTTTTAAACGGAATCTTCGATATTTTACCGCCATTATATGGCTCTGAATTTTCCTGAATTGGGATTTCGAATTCTTGTTCATTCGAAGCAGAATAAGCCTGAACCGGAAAATAGAAAGGGATGTGTGGATTTCGCTTCCGATCCATCCAATGAGAGCCTTTTCTTCTCTTTTGCAGGGAGATGGATTTTCTGACTTATGTTTTGCCTTTATGAGCTCTGGAATTTTTTAGGAAGAGCAAAGTGTGAATTCGTTTAGTTGTAGTGGCAATGGAATTACAGTTTGCAATTAGGTGCTGAAATTCTGGACAGCCTCGTCTGAGTTGTGAGTATTAGGATTTCCCATTATGTTGCGGAGACCCATGTCTTGAATTTTCTTTCCAGTTGGTAGATTTTAAACCATTTACCGATGGAAAAAATGACTTGTTTTGAAGTAAAAAATAATAGGATTGTGGTTGGTGGCAAGCACATGGAATGAAATTTCGCATGCATGAGGAAACTTGAATGCAAACGCAATATTCAGCACAGAACTCAATGATGTGGAGAGTGAGGGGATTATCAGAAGCTAGAATATTCCAGGGCAAGATAAGTGTGGTTGTCTAGTTTGAAACTCGGTTGTTTGTCGAAAACGTTATCAAAGAGAATTTCTCCGTTGTTGTGTGAGAGTAGAATCAAGTAAAGTGGTGTTAATGGAGCCGTGTGGAGGTCTGTAAAAGCACGCCTCTGAATATTAGCGTTGTTTCTTAGAGCTCAAATAACGGTAGTGCTTTCGTATTTATTGTATATGGATCCGTTTATTTTTCAGCAAATTTGTCCAACGGAGTCTCTGTATATTCTGCGGAAGTGTTTACTCTCGAAACCAGAAATAATATTTTTCGTACTTTTCTCTGTCTTTTAACAGTATAAACGGAAGTTTTATAATTTTCCTTCCTAGTTCGATTGTTATAAAACGAACAATACAACGAGGCAAATGATATACTTCTGCCCCACGAATGAAAGTAATTTATTCTAAACGAATTGAAATTTTACAACTATTCTTCATTTCGTGAGCCTAGTGATTGGACCGATTTTTTAAAAGCCATCCTATTCTGTTGCAAACAGAAAAGACAATTTTAAAAAAAAAAAATTTTTTTAATAGTTCTTAAAGAGTCCAATTTAGTTCTTGCAAAATGTGTGCGAAAGGGCTGTTACTAAACCGGAGAACATCTTGTTGATTGTAGAATTTTGAACTCTAAGCAAGTCACACATTACTGTGATGTAAAATCGAATAAGCTTTCAATTGAAGCTTATTTGTTAATGTTCTGTTTAAGGCAGAATACCAATCGCAACCAAAGTTACAGTCGCGCAATAACGTTTTATATGGAATCTTAATCAGCGCAAGTGTTTAAATTTCTAAAAGATGTAATTAATATTTTATATAATAAATAGTGATAAAACCTTTGTTTACTTTCTTTTAGAACACTGCGCCTATTTTTAAATTTAAAAATATTCCTATACGTTATGTCTTCTGATAAAACACAATTCCTTTTTTAAGCTTTTTAATGATATTTTGCTGACACAAGATATATTCATTTGGGAGCCACACATTCAGTATAGTGGTTAGTTGCGCTGACTGCTATGCTGTTGGGCCTGGGTTCGAATATCGGAGATGGCATAGATGTATGTAAATTAATAGTGCCTTTGCGGCATACGGGTATTCCAAATTAGCGTTCTTAAATGGTCAGTGCTTTTTTCTAGGGGGTCCGCAGAGATTCTCATGTAACGTTGAGATTTCCTTCTTTTACGACTTTGAAATGCCCAATGAAGAAATTCCACTAGAACTAGTACTTTAATCAAAAATATTAAGTCTGGGGGAGGGTGTTCACAAAATCTTGGGGTCCACGATGTCACCCTGATGCGCAAAAGGGGCCGTGGCGATCGAAAGTTTCAGAACCGCTGCTCTAATTAGCCATCGAGCCGCAAATCCTCTCGTGAGGTTGGTGGAAGGGGAAGGGAGGTGGGAGACCTTTGACCCACCCCAGGGGGTTCTTTCTCAAAATCGGTGTGGAACCGAGCCAAATCGTACAGTCACCTGCATGGTGCTCAAAGCTACGGTTAACAACAGCCGTACGTCTAGCCCTTTGCGGTAATGAATTTCGTGGGCCTCCATCTGATACCGTCAGACAGGTGGCATTACACATAACAAGAACAACATTCAACGAGAAAGAAAGTAGCTAAGAAAGAAGGGAAATCGAGACATTTAAGAAATACTTTTTTTATGACAATTATTCAGTGAACAGGTGATTGTTTTTTGCCCTTAAAAATTATATTTACAGCATAGGAACCACCTACAGAGACCTTAAGACTTCTTGAGGCCCTGGGCACTATAACAATGTAGGCCCCATCTACGACACTTAAAAGTAGACAGCACACATTGTCAAATACTCGTCCAAAAAATAACCGGAACCAAGTAATTGTCCATGACTTACAATTGCACAAACCGGCTCGACCGACTGCCGCCTTTTGACTAAATGAGTCATGATGTTTAATACATAAACGACAGTCATTACATGTAGCCAATTGACATATTTTCCGAAATTTCCTGTTTTTCGGAGAATACAATGGTGGATAACATTTGACCGTTGAAATTATTCGAATTATGATCTAATTAAGGCTGAGTCAAGAACGAACCGAGGCCCCGCGCCCATGCCTTAATACGTCTCTGACTGCATACATATTCTTTCCCGTGATGTTGAGCCACAAATTAATCTTTAACGTCATTTTATTAAAAATATCCGGAAATTTTCTATCCCTCCTGTTTATTCTTCATTCCTGTCTCTAGGCTTATGTTTGTTTTCTCTGATGAATTTTATTTATTTTTTGTGTTATTTGGGCAGTGTACATTTCGAAAGGCCGATTGGAACTATTCCCTGTTTGGATCCGTGAGCAATGGGACAGAGAGTTAATATTATTTTACACTGGAATGTATCCCTAGAGTACGATTCTTCATTAAATTACATAAACTATGTTAACTTGAAAATATCCATTAAAACTGGAACTTGCTATCTTAGAAGATCGAAGCTAATTATACGCAATAAATAAATCCTGAAATGGTAGGACAAATAATAAAGTATAATGAAGGAAATAGCTTCCAAAGCTACTTTTTTATGCAATTGAAATTTGTGAACTAAATTCAAATTAATTATTCAATGAACTAAGTCATGTTTATGTTAAGTTGTCATGGGTCTATTCGGAATTTTTCAACTAACAAATTCTCTTGGGGGAAAATTGTCTTTAAAATTTATTTTATTGAAATCCTTTCTGCGAAGAAGACGTGAGTATGCAAATTAAATTTTGTATATAAATATTAACCATTCGAACTAGAGTTTAAAAGAGAGAGCGAAGGGTAAACTGTTACGGTTAGCAGTATTTGATTAAACGTGAAGCAAGGCGCGGATACTTAGTTGCTGAATATTGTAATATTAAAGTTGACGATTTGTCTAATAGAAATTAAATTAGATTAGGTTGCTAAGAGAAATAGAAGGTATTACTTTGACGAAAGTCATCTGTTTATTTAGTATTCTTGTATCTCGTCGTCCTCGCTATTGTTATTCATATTTAGAATTTGGGTGCATCCCTAGACTGGTTAATAGATTTCGCGTTGTTGTTGAAACTGAAAATAAATTGAAATTATTTTGAAATATAGCTAGTCTCCCTTCCGACCTCCCCACACTAAGAGAAGAGATAGCTCTTCCCTTAAAAAGTTCAGTTTCAGAATTTATTTAGTATTTAGCGCAATATGTCTCACACAGTAAAAATGTACTCATTTCAAAATAGAAAAAAGATATTTCAATGTAAATCGGAAGAATAATGAAAAATAAAAATGTCGGCATCTATAATGTTGTAAGACAAAGTAGAAAGTCCCAACTGCAGGTACCCAAATACAAACGAAACACAATACTAACCAACTGTACAATTTGAGTGCGTGAAATCCTCTTTTCTTTTCAGCATAGAAAATCTTATAATATTTTTCTTATGTTAAAATTGCGTCATGTGTGAGACAAATTTCTAGAATTTTATTCGCGTTTGGGCAACAAACGCTTCTGGTAAAGTGTATTTCTATTCGTGCTACAAGAAACGGGATTCTGTGGCTTGTGCTTTTAACTGAATAAACTAGTGTTGAAGCAACCAGCCGGAGGAGAAGACACATGAAAGCCAAATCTTATGCAGCACATTTGAAGGGGAAGATTGTCTTCGGAATGTTAAAACGTTAGTAGGAGATAGGAAAATCGTCTCGGACAACGATGAACCAGTGAATCGTAAACAAAGTGCGCGTGCCGTATTCAAATACCAACCCGCCTTATTTGCATTTGAAACACAGAGCTTGAAATTGAAGAATGGACTCTCTATTCATCATAGCGTAACACGCCAAATTTGAATAACCTGGAAACGGGCCAGATAATATTATAACTAAGATCGAAAATTCTCGACAGGGGCGAGAATGCGAGACGTGGGGGTTCGTGTACACAAACACAGCAAAAAAAAAGGGAAATGTAAATAAATAAATAAAAGGAAAGTAAATCCAGCGTGTCTTATCAAATATAAATCATCCCAGCAAGTTTTTGTTCCAAATGCATAAAATGGAATCAGCAAAAACGGTGAATTCACGTCATTTGACGCACACTGCCTCCCCCTTCTTTTCCTTTTCACTTCTATCCTTCGCTATGCAATACGACTTCTTGTGTGCATATATCAGTCTAATACCTACATCTTCTATTCTCAGATAATTCTATGTCCCCTTTTCTTCCCTTAGGCATGTTTTATGCATACTTCTCGGCGCTCGGAGCCTCTCCAAATGGACCACAGTCATATTTGGATTACTGTGTTTAATATGTTTAAAATGTAAATTTGGGGATATATATATATTTTATGCTTCTTGTGCAAATCAAATAAAGAGGAGCACATCCAAAAGTATCAGATAGAAAGGAAAAGAGAAAAAAAAATGTGATGTGGTTGTGATATACATATCAATCTACGTGACATTTAGTTCGCTTTATTCCTGTCAATGAATTTATTAACTGATGGGGCGCGTTAGATAAATAAAAAAAAAGTCTTGAGAGAAATCAGCATTGGCGGAAAAAGAGAAAAGAAACTGTTTATAAAATATTCGCTTCATTTATAATTTACTGCTTATATATAGAGACGCATTTCCTTCAAGTTTTAATATTTGATTTAATAACTTTCTCATGCAAATAATTGAGTTTTTTACTCGGATGATGAACGAGGACATTTTATTTATTTTTTTCCTGCTCTCACCTCTCTTTTCCTCTTTTCGTTGCTAAAAGTTTAATATATAAGGAATGAATATTTGGCGTCTTTCTCCCGGGCTTTTAATGAGCGTTTCGTAACAAGCATTACCTTTTAGAATAAAGTTATGAACCATAAATCCTAAATACTTGACTTTTTCTTTAGAATAATGTCTTTTATTTCGCTTAGTATTGTTTTTGAATTTCGTTAAGTTCTTCATTTTGGTAAATACTGTATGCATTACAATGTATTTTTTTTAAAAATATTATTTGAAGAATAGAAATTCTGAAGATAATATACAAAAAAAAGCTATATATTTTTGGAAAATTGTTTTATTTCTGGAGCGTTCTCCAATATTTACGTTAAAGATAATTATGCTATTATTTAGTTGGCTGAAGTTTATCACACTTTAAAAGACGTTATTTAATTCCTCATTAATTAGATAAAATATAGAAAAAAGTTATTAACTAACAGTTAATAATATTTCCTATCACAAATATTTTAACGAAGAAACATATGCTCATAATCTTAACTATAATTATTTGATTGAGTGCAAAAAGTTGTGGCTGCCCCGTAATCAAGTTTCTTGTCCTCGATTATAGAATCTAGATCAGGGGTCAGCAAGTGCCACATGTGGCTCGCGGTGCCATTCTTAGTGGCACTCTGCACTACTCTACAGATTTGTCACTTTTTAAATGGATGAAGTTGGCAAATTTGTAACGTACCTTATTTGACAAACATCTTCAGAATTATGGATGTTTACGGAATTACGAACAGATCTGAAAGATAACTCTAAATATAAATTTACAGTTATTTTGTAAATTACTGAATGCCATTGCTGGAGAGATTTAATTTTGTGTTTTCCGCTTTTGTACGCATATCTAAGTAAAAAATCTTTCCTCATAGGAAAAACACTTCGAAGCCACAAAGAAATTGTTTAACAATTGAATGCTCAAAATAGTGTCAAATTGAAAGTCACAAATTATACCCTTGATTTTTCGATATGAAAACAGGGTTAAGAAGTGCAAGTACTAAGTCCGCATTAATTTGTTTTTTATCTTTTGATGAAACAGTTTTATTTTATGTGAAGAAATATTTCTGAATGATGCAAAATTAATATATAATAAAATTGTAAACATCCATATTATTGACCTCTATTCTCTAACTCTGCATGCATAATCGCGGAAATCGAATTGTTTCAAAAATGTTCTATTGTGTGACACGCTGAATCATATTTGTAGATTGGTTTGGCACGCCACAGCTTTAAGGTTCCCGAGCCCTAGTCTCGATGTATAAGTGTGCTAGCCTATTGTTTATGTAGCCGCAGTGTCATGAGATCGTGCCTTCTGCCACTGAAGACCCACTTTGTAGAGGGGCTGATGCATGCTAAATATGTGAAAGATAAATATCCTCCCGTTATTGTGATATGGAAGTTCGGACTGTGAGTTTCTAGCTCAGGTGTAGTTCTCGTCACTTGACGATGATTCAAATTACGAAATCCGTCACCAATAGTCTTCGTGTTGTTTTATAACGCGCCGTTAATATTCCCTCAGTCACTCGAGTCGAGATATTGGTTCGAATCACGATAACGTTAAGGATCATCTTCATCATCATTAATAATCGTGAACAAAAATTATGTTTATAATTCATGTTAAATAGATGAAAGCTATAGGCAACGGACTTAATATTGAACTGCAGAAAAGTGAAGTAACACACTTTTCAGCCAAAAATCAACTTCCTTACATCATGAAAATTTTGTAGAATGATCTCAAAATTTTCATGATATAAGGAAGTTTGTTTTTGGCTGAAAGTGTATTACTTCACTTTTCTGCAGTTCAACTTCATAAAGTCTGTTGCCTATAGCTTTCAAGTATTTCTAGAATGTCATTAACTCAAACTATATAATCATAAGATACAAATATAGAATTTTTTAATTAAATAAATCATTAATATTGCTTTCATTTTCCTCATTATATGAAAAATATAATCTGTATAAATATAAAAAATATAAGAGGAAAATAAATTATTTCCACACACTCACTGACATATTAAAATATACTTATTTATAATATAACAAGAAAAATATTTACATTAGAAAAACTCACCAAACTATCATAATCAAATTAACATTTGTCAAATGTTTTAGCAAAAATATGTGGATATGAACAAAAGATACAAGAAATTTTGTAATTTTAAAGAAAGAAGAAATACCACATGATTTAGGGCTTTTAAAATCTTAAATAAATTTGATGGAACAAAAAGCCAATAATCATAAAGAATATAAAAACTAATTGTAGATTTTAAATCTTGTATTTTTTTTGTAAATTCACAATCCACGTGTTATATTATTTATTGATACAAACAAAACTGTAATTTTAAGTTCAATTTACTGGTGACCTTTTAACCATAAATAAAATTTCATACTTTAAGGCATTTTTAACCTTTGGGTTGAACAACAATGAATTCTTTTCCCGATTCATCTTACTTGGCATCATTTCGATAAATTTCATAAATATGTGGGGTAAAGGTCAATCAGATTTCTAAAAAAATAACCACAAACAGATGCTGCGCTCTTTGGCAACCTTATAAAAATGTTCAGGTCAAGCATAAGGTCAAGGCTCCTGCGTAAGCATTCTTACATTCTTATTTTGAAACAATGTAGTACATAGTTAGGCCTAAGTTCCATGCTGGTAAACTGAATATTAATTGAATATATATATATTTGACTGATTTTTTAACTGATATGTATATATATATATATATATATATACTAGCTGTTACCCGCCCGCTTCGCTGGAATTTCATGATGTTTTATAAATTTTTACTGCTTATATATATGTATAAATTATTGATATCTAAGTCCTGCATTAAGAATTCGATTGTATTGAAAAATATACTTATACCTGTAACTGTCGTCTGTTGATAAAAAAAAAGGAGCAGAACTCATCTAATTTGTGTTTTCTAAAAATCTCTAAAATTGAAGAATAGAATGATGTTTGCTCTTTCGTAACCCAAAAACCAAGTGAATTCCCGCAAAACCAATTTTCGGTGGATCTCTACTCCGTAAATTGAACATGCAAGCCAAATTTCAAGTCTAAATCTAACAGAAGAAAAAAATTTACTATCAATATCCCCGTAATCCGGTTGAGAGCCGTTTTCCAAAATAACCGCTCTTAGCGGATTTCAACTCAACAAAAGAAAAATGCAAACCAAATTTCATTATTATAGTCCTTGTAGCTCGAAAAATGTAATTTTTTTTGTCAATACGTCCCAGTAACCCCCTGCACCCCCCCCAGAACTTGATTTGCTTAAAATACATTCTTAGTTGATCCCTATTAAACAAAAGAAACATGCTTAACAAATTTCAAGTATATGGGTCTAACAATTAAAAACAGGAATTTTTTTCTGTAACTCCTCTTGACCCCTCGCAACCCTCCTTGGGGGTCAATTTTCATTTTACTCTTTGTTAGAGGAACTCTATTCCATGAAAGGAACATGCCTACCAATTTTCAAGCAGGATGATCAAATAGTTTAAAATGGAAATATTTATCAATTACGCCTCTTAATCTCCCGAAATTAAACTTAGTAGTTCATATTCGCGAAACCCATTTTGTAGCGGTTCTCTACTTTACGAAAGGAATCTGCTTATCAAATTTCAAGACTGTACGTCTAATAGTTTAAAAATGGGGATAATTATCTATAACGCCACTTGTGAGCAACGCACTTATCCGCAACGCCACTTCTGGGTCTGTTTTCACAAAACCAATTTTGTAGGGGGATTGCACACTATGAAAGGAATCTGCTTAGCAAAATTTGAAGACTGTGCGTCTAATAAATAAAAAATGCAAAAAAAATTTATCAATAACGCCCCTTGAACCCCCGCAACGCGGCCTAGGGGTCGATTTTCACAAAACACATTTTGTAGTGTATCTCTATCCTATGAGAGGAATCTGCTTACCAAATTTCAAACTGTGCGTCTAATAGTTTAAAAATAGTAATAATTATTTATAACTGCCCTTAACACCCCTTGGGGGTCAATTTTTCCCAAACCTGTTTTGTAGCGGATATTTACTCCATGAAAGAAACATTCCTACCAATTTTCAAGCAGGGAGGTGAAGTAGTTTAAAAACGAAAATATTTATTTAGTACGCCACTAAATCCCTCGCAACGCCATTTAGAGGTCTGTTTTCACAAAACCTTCTTATAGCTGATCTCTATAAAAGAAATCTACTTATCAAATATAAAGACTCTGCGTCTAATAGTTTAAAAATGGAAATAATTATCTATAACGCCCCTTAAGTACCGCAACGCCACTTGAGGACAATTTTCACGAAACCCATTTTGTAGCGTATCTCTACCCTATGAGAGGAATCTACTTACTAAGTTTCAAGACTGTACGTCTAATAACTTAAAAATCGGAATTTCTAACCCCCCTTAAACACCCGCCCCCGCAAACAATTGCTGCTAATTTGAAATTACAAACAGACACTTCAATTTTATTTATTTGTATAGATATAGATTGGGATTATAATAACTATTGTTTAAATGTGACTAAAAATGTAAATAAAAAAAAGAAAGGATTAAAACTAACCGTAAAACTTAACAATTTTTTGTTTCTTGCATTGCTTTTTGCTTATGAAGCCTTGATTTATTATTTTTAAAAGTGCATCCGAAACAGCCAATGCTCTACTTAACTGAACAGTGAGATAACTATCATAAAAAAAATTATGGCACGTGTCAGCGTATTATCATGTGCGCGTAACACTATTATGTCTCATGAAGGCCATCGGTCGCCAGTAACCAAAACAACGACTTCATTAGCTCAGCTTGGCGTTCAATTTGGCGTTCATCTTGGCATTCAGTTTCCCGGTCACCCGTATAGTTTCCGTTCCCGTAAGAATACGGGAATAAAATATAGCCTATGTTACTCCCCGTTAATGTAGCTTTCCATTAGTGAAAGAATTTTTAAAATCGCACCAGCCGTTTCCGAGATTAGCCGGAACAAACAGACAGACAGAAAGACAGACAGACAGACAAAAATTTTAAAAATTGGTTTTTTGTTATGAGTACCGTATATACTTTTAGTGCATTAAGTAAAAAGCTGCTAATTTGAAATTACAAACAGACACTTCAATTTTATTATTTGTATAGATTC
>BMAO01012613.1:0-66694 GCA_019973975.1 Trichonephila clavata | reverse complement strand
GCGACGCGTATCAACGTTCAAAATATGCGATAAATCTACTGGAGGATAAATTACATTTAAATTTGATAAATAACAATTCTCATTTTGAAAAAGCAAAGAGAGAGATTCGTTTTTATTATTAACTGGTAAAGAATTACAATCGCTAATTTTCAATTCAGAAAAAGGTTTGTTTACGTTAGCTTTGCGCTGAAATCAGTTATATAACATGTTTGATCGGATCTGGGCTGTGACGTCAGTTCATATTTCTTATTTTCTTTTCTATCGAATAATTTTGTTTTGGAGAGTTTAACGATTCATTTTTATTCATTGAGTGTTTTACATTACTCGCGCTGTGATTGTTTGGAAATCGATTTGAGCCATTTGGCCTTGAACCTTCGCCGGAATGATTTGGGATAGTTTGCGGTGCAAAAGAATGCAAGCTCGACATATTTTGGCTAGCGAAATTATTTTGTCTATCATTTTTGTTTTTAGGCGAAAGAATGTTCTTAGAATGAGAGGAAGTAGGATTTTTTTTCTGAAATCCGTGCATTTTCTTTTTCTGCTTTATTTAAATCATCAAAAATATTAGGCGGAACTATTAAATCACAATACAATTTATTACAGACAGCTGCAGTTACTATTATCGGGTTTTCACGAAAACTTGGAAGAGCTAATTTAATTTTAGTAAGTTCAGCTTGAATTTCATTTCCGAAAGCACATGTTAATTGAACAGTTCCTAAAGATTTTGTTTCGGGTGGAATGAGGGAAGATTTCACACACACAATATTCGCTCCCGAATCGATTAAAGTTTTCACGATTTTATCATTAACAAAAATATTTTCGTATTGCAATTCATGTAAGGATTCATTAAACATTTTACCTTCGACTTTACAAACAGGACCGTGATTTGAATTAGGTCTAGAATTGAAATGAGTTTCGTTTCTGTGAGAACCACCACACGGGTTATTTGTTGAATTGTTTGGTGAATAATTTGTGAAATTTTTATCACGAGAGTTGTAGCGATTAAAGCCCTGAGACGAGTTATATTTTTGTTTTCTTTCATACGGCGGTTGACGATACTGTGTTTTGTCGGAATACGACTTTCGCTTTGCTACGTAGTAAACATCGCATTCCCTAGCCAATTTAGTAGGCTTAAACCAAGATTCGTTTTGGCGTATCGCGATATGTTGTTGCGTTTCTCGATCGAGGGTGGAAAATAATTTGTCGGCTATCATTAACTCACACAAAGTTTTAAAATCATTCGCATTTCGAAGTTTACAATAATATTCAAAAGAACTTGTTAGCCGTGACG
Source organism: Trichonephila clavata (assembly GCA_019973975.1). Taxonomy (NCBI): domain Eukaryota; kingdom Metazoa; phylum Arthropoda; class Arachnida; order Araneae; family Nephilidae; genus Trichonephila; species Trichonephila clavata. Next base: position 65,403 of record BMAO01012613.1, on the reverse strand, counting down.
AAAACTGTACGTGCGATTCGTTTGGCAATCGTTGGGCCCTACGGAAATTAATTAAGCATTCTTGTGGGGTTGGTTGGAATTCTCGTAAAATAATGTGTTTAACTTTCTCGTAATCTTGGAGTTCGTTTTCGGGGATATAAAGTAAAATACTGTTAGCTTTTTCACCGAGAATATTAATTAAGATCTCTGATTTTAATTCCTGTGGAACATTTTTGGTTGTAAACGCACGTTCAAGTGAATGAAAAAATAAATTATAATTTTCAGGTTTAGAAGGAACTGGCATACTAAGGGTCTTAACGGATTTAATGAGACTTTCTAAAAGGTTAGTTGACGGTGTTTCGAATGTTGCAGTAGTATTGTTTGAATTATTAGAATTTATAGCGGAGTTTATTTTCGCGAGTTCAATTTCTTTTTGAAGTTGAATGATTTTTTGGGCCGTTTGTTCGGCTTCTTTTTTCACTAGTTCTGCTTGTTTTTTTTCTGATTCTGCTTGTTTTTTTTCTGATTCTGCTTGTTTTTTTTCTAGTTCTGACTCTTTTCGTTCCTCGACGAGTAAATTAAGCATATCCTTAACGAATTCAGGTTCGTTTTTGAAAGTGTCAGTTTGTTCGATAAGTGCTTTTAAATTCACAAGCGTAGCATTTTCTGGGACAGTAACACCTAGTTCTTTAGCGGCGGTTATTAGATCTTCTTTCTTAGTATTTCGATACATGCTGAGTAAAAAAAAAGGTTTGATCCTACCTGATTTGACGATATCGGTTTGTAGACTGCAGATAGACTTCGCTTATAAAAGCTATCCGTTTGCGAGATGAGTTCACCACTGTGCACTTTTCACGGCGATGACTGGAGATACGAAGCAGATGGAGTTTACACTCTTGATGCGATGAATAGGCGGGGAAATTGGCCTTTTTGTTTCACTGGACCACTTGGACGATGCCGAAGAGACTTTTTGGTTGAGTCTTAAGCTTTGGTTTGGCTTTGGCGAAAGAGACGGAAGTATTGGGTCTCGGAGCGGAGGATTGGCTCTTAGTAGGCGTCGGAGGAATTTGCTGATCACGCATTCGCCATTGTGTTGGGCGATTTCGATGAGCGCCGTTTATTTTGGGCGACTTTTGATTTTAACACGGGTTCAAAAACCATTAAGGTTGCGAGGCCGAGCCCCCATGTAACAGAGAGGGTGGTGTCTAGGGGTATGTAGAATGAAAGAGAGACGTTAAAGTTTTAGGATATTTAATGACATCTACAGGTTGTTAAACCTGACTAGGCGCGCGCTGCTGGGGAAGAGCAAGTCTACTCCTTCTCCCGCTTACATCCGGGGGTTTACAGAGAGTGGCGCTGGTGTCGCCTGAGCGTATACAACATATATAATATATTAAGCAGGAATTAACGTGTGATTTCTCAAAGGCTGAAACTGCCTATTTATGTTTATTTTGAAAGCAATAGTTTATTATGAATTACTTCGCATCATCAAAATCCCTGCCTGTCTTTATCACAGATAAGCTAAAACTTTTATTTCCCTCTTTTACATAAAGAAGAAATTCTCTCTCAGTAGCGTTTCAATTCCAACAATACATCCTATCTATGACTAAAATATATAATATTACGCATTTAAATATATTTGTCGCAATAGCTATTTCAGATTCTGAAGTAAAAAAAAAAATGGGGCTTTAGAAAAAAAATTAAATTAAAAAATATATTCTACTAGCTGTTACCCGCCCGCTTCGCTGGGTATTTCATGATGTTTTATAAATTTTTACTGCTTATATATATGTATAAAGTATTGATCTCTAAGTCCTAGCATTAAGAATTCGATTGAATTGAAAAATATACTTATACCTGTACCTGTCACCTGTTGATAAAGAAAAGGGCAGAACTCATCTAATTTGTATTTTCTAAAAATCTCTAAAATTGAAGCATACAATGATGTTTGCTCTTTCGTAACTCAAAAACCAAGTGGATTCCCGCAAAACCAATTTTCGGTGGATCTCTAATCCGTAAATTCAACATGCAAGCCAAATTTCAAGTCTAAATCTAACAGAAAAAAGCAAAAGTTTTACTATAAATATCCCCGTAATCCCGTTGAGAGCCGTTTTCCAAAATTACCGCTCTTAGCGGATTTCAATTCAACAAAAGAAAAATGCAAACCAAATTTCATTATTATAGTCCTTGTAGCTCGAAAAAAGTAATTTTTTTGTCAATACGTCCCAGTAACCCCCTGCAACCCCCAGAACTTGATTTGCTTAAAATTTATTCTTAGTGGATCCCTATTCAACAAAAGAAACATGCTTAACAAATTTCAAGCATATGGGTCTAACAATTAAAAACAGGAATTTTTTTCTGTAACTCCTCTTGACCCCTCGCAAACATCTTTAGGGGTCAATTTTAATTTTACTCTTTGTTAGAGGAACTCTATTTCATGAAAGGAACATGACTACCAATTTTCAAGCAGGATGATCAAGTAGTTTAAAAATGGAAATATTTATCGATTACGCCTCTTAATCTCCCGAAATTAAACTTAGTAGTTGATATTCGCGAAACCCATTTTGTAGCGGTTCTCTACTTTACGAAAGGAATCTGCTAATCAAATTTCAAGACTGTACGTCTAACAGATTAAAAATGGGGATAATTGTCTATAACGCCACTTGAGCCCCCGCAACGCCACTTCTGGGTCTGTTTTCACAAAACCCATTTTGTAGGGGAATTGCACTCTATGAAAGGAATCTGCTTAGCAAAATTTGAAGACTGTGCATCCAATTAATTAAAAATGCAAAAAAATTATCAATAACGCCCCTTGAACCCCCGCAACGCCACTTGGGGGCAATTTTCACGAAACCCATTTTGTAGCGTATCTCTACCCTATGAGAGGAATCTGCTTACTAAGTTTCAAGACTGTTCGTCTAATAGTTAAAAAATCGGAATTTATAAAGCCCCTTAAACCCCCCACCCCCGCAACACCCCTTGGGGGTCAATTTTTTAAAAACCCATTTTGTAGCGGATATTTACTCCATGAAAGAAACTTACCTACCAATTTTCAAGCAGGTAGGTGAAGTAATTTAAAAACGGATATATTTATCTATTACGTCCCTTAATCCCCCGCAACGCCACTTAAAAGTCTGTTTTCACAAAACCCGTTTTGTAACTGATTATTACTCTACGAAAGGAATCTATTTATCAAATTTAAAGACAGTGCGTCAAATAGTTTAAAAATGGAAATAATTATCTATAACGCCCCCTAAGCCCCTGCAACGCCACTTGGGGGTCGATTTTCAGCAAACTCATTTTGTAGCGGATCTCTACTCTCTGAAAGGAATCCGCTTACCCAATTTCAAGATTGTACATCAAGTAGTTTAAACATGGAAACAATTATTATTAAAGCCCTTAACCCCCCGTAACGCCCCTTGCGTTTCGAATTTCGGAAAATCCTTTCTTAGCTGATGTCTACTCTATCAAAGGAACATGTCTACCAAATTTCAAGTCTGTAGGTTGAATAGTTCCAGAGATTTCGTGATTAGTCAGTCAGTCAGTCAGTTAGTCAGTGAGTGAGTCGCTTTTCTCCTTTATATATATAGATTAGAAATAGAATATTTTTTAAAATTTAACTCTTGTTTTCACCATGTATTATGTACACTTTTATTTCTCTAGAATGGGAGGGGCCGGTATCGCAATATATCCACTAGAAAAGGGGGGCGCCAGTTCAAAAAGTTTGGTAACCTATGTATTAGACAAAGCAAAACTTAATGTGTAGAAATCTCCATTTTTCATCCCCACGGTCATTGATGAAAGTAGTTATTTTCTTTAATTTACCTAAACAACTTTTTAATCTGTAATGCCTTTAGGACATGCACGTAAATAATTACTAGCTACCCGCCTAACGGTAATCTATGGAACGATATCTTTTCACCAATCATAGTCTCCGTCCAAGGAAGTCACGCGGATTCCTATTGCCGTTTCATATAAATATCCCCAAGATACTAGAAAAGCTTTCTTTTTCTTTATCTTCATTATGTCCTAACCAGCTGCAGCTCGTGTATATATTATTTGTGCTTTGTGTCGTCCATTTCTATGTTTCTTTGTGTTTAATGTACAATAAATCGAATTACTTGCTACAAGATGATTGCTCGTACCATCCAAGATCTTCTACACTCACTTCTACTCACGGCCAAATGATCAAATAAATCAATAGTTAATTACAAGAAATCCTTAACACTCACCACGCTCTGTTATACAAGGGGTGATCAAATGAAAAAGTTCGAAGCGACACGGTGGGTACAAATATAGACTTTATTCAAAATATACACCATAGGCCTGAGCACAACGATCCCACTGATGAACAAGCCGCAGGATTCCTTGTTCCCAGAATTCCTGTGGCTGTGACGAGACCCAGTCCTTCACAGTGTCCTTGAGTACGTCGTCCGAGTTGAAGCGCTTTCCTTTCAGGTGTTTCTTCAGTGGACCAAACACAAGGAAATCGCAGGGTGACATATCCGGACTGTAGGACGGATGGTCCAACGTCTCCCATTGGAACTTGTCCAGTTCCATTTGTGTGACTCTGGAGACGTGTGGACGCGCGTTATCATGGAGCAGAACCACACCCTCCGTGAGCAGCCCCGGTCTTTTGTTCTTGATGGACCTGCGTAGGCGTCGGAGTGTCTCACAGTACACATCGGAGTTAATGCTTTTTCTGTGCTCGAGTAATTCTGTGCTCGCATCATTTGGACGCCGGTTTTTTTAAGAGCCTTTGCTCTCTCCTGCGCATGCGGGCACCCGCGCATGATCCGATCCCAGTCAGAGTCTCCAATGGCATCCCGAGATGTCTCGCTACATTCTCCCTTGGCGGAATATGCAAATATTTAACTGTTTCATTTTTATGTCGTTTCGTACCTTTTCATTTGATCACCCCTTGTATATATAAATATATATGTATAGATTTCTCTTATACTAAATTTTTCAAAAAAAAACTGAAGACATTAAAATTCACTCACAATTTTAATGAATATTTGTATGAGTAAAAAGAAATATATATATATATATAAATTAGTATATGCTTATGTGCTAATATATACCGAATCACACTTTTGTATTTTATAAAATGAAATTTGTTTGAAATTTAACATCACAAGGTTAATTTAATATCTACTAATAATTTATAAGTGTGTGTTTATTGATTTGTTTTAATTGGTAACACCTGGTTACAGAGTGAGTGAGTGAATGTAGGATTTAATGGCGCAAAGTCTGAATTCGGACAAACTGCGCAAACACAGTCGTTAAAATACCTAAACTTATTAAAAAGTATGTGAAAATTCTAACAAGAACGCAGTTTCTGGAAAAGTGAAACCTAAAGTTAAATATAAAAGTATAATTCATAAGATTTAATAAAGCAAACAAATTTTGGTGGAACACAACCAACCAAGTAAAACAGATAAGTGAAAAATAAAAATAATTTAATTAATACATTTAATATGAACAATTTTAATATTTAAGTTATAAGATCTTGATATAAAAGCAATGAAAATAAGAGAAAAACAATTACTTTCTACCGTTTCGAAATCTTGTTGGTATAATTATGTGCGAATATGTAATATTGTATGGAATTTTCTGTAAAACGAGTTCACACACACACACACACACACACACACACACACACACATCCTCATTGTATTCAAACATTTCCTCGTCTGAGGAATTCTGTTGAGGTGTACTTTTCCTTGGTTTGTGCGAAGCCATTTTTATTTCGCGATTTTTGCTTCCTTTTTTTTTTTTTTAGTGATTTCTTTTTCCTTGCACGAGTTTTTCAGTTCTGTTTCAAATCCTGTATTGTAGATGCAGAGGGTGGTTCAATACCGGGGTTGGATGGGAAAGCGGTTATGATTGATAAAGATTTAATAGGGGTAAACATGATTATTGGCGGTGGAAAGTACGGCATTAGACATAGGAATAGGTGGCTGAGACTCTAGCACTGTAGCTGCTATTGAAGATGTGGATGGCAAGAGATGTGCTTGGGTTGAAGATAATGATGTGGAAACAGCAGGAATAGATAATTACATATTTGGTTTCGGGAGGGATGAAAGTGGTTTAAGTAAATTTAAAGGTGGAGATTTTATTTTTGTTATGTTTTCGTCTGTTTGTGTAGAATTGTTTACAGTTGAGGATTTTGCAGCCTGGGTGTATGTCTTCAATATTTGTGGAACTATTAGTGTTCGGGCTTCTGGATAAGATATATTTTTATTTGTATTGGTTTCCTGAATTTGTTTTTCGGTTTTCCATTTGGGACAGAGTTTTGATTCAGCTGAATGGGGTTGAGAGCAGTTAATACATTTAGGCTCTAGAATGCAATCTGCAGAAGAATGCCCTACAGATGCACACCTGGAGCATGTTATTTGGCCGCGGCAGGAATGTGAATGTCCGAGCCTCTGACACTTGAAACAGCGCAGAGGATTCTGAATGTACGGACGTATTTTACAACTTAAATATCCAGATTTTATTTTAGTCGGTAGTTAAGGGTTATTGAAGGGTAAAATTAAATGTTTTGTTGGAATAACTGTTTCATCTTTTTTATTGTAATCCTTCTGACCTGAATTACACCCTGATCAGAGAATCCATCGAATATTTTTACTTCAGGGTTACTGAAAACTCAATACTCTCAAAAATACACACATATAATGATCCCGCAATTTTGAAACAAGGTCTAATAATATTGATGTCTGTGGTTACCTAAGTCTCTTAGAATTTATGCTACACCTATTTAGGGTTTCTGTTCAGTTCAAAAGTAGCATTTTTCCAAATTCCACATGTTAATTTTTAACGAAATAAGGCCCAAATCTAGGAATGTGTATTTTGTTAAACATTCATAAGCAACTCATATAGATTGAACGTTTGCTTATTAACGTCACATTCCGAATCTACAGTAAGTAATGTTATAGGTGACGGACCTAGTAATTTTGAACCATGATCAAGTAACGATGACGGGACCTAAGCCTGCATCATACTTTCCAAATCACTCCATCATTCAAACGTGAGCACTGTAGTGTCGGTGGTTTCTTAGAGATGAGGCTCCAATGATGCTTTAGTGGTTTATTGAATCATGATCACACACAACATAAAATTAAATTACACTTTGCACAAATTTTAGGCAAAAATAAGAAATCTTCCGAGCTTTTTACTAGTTTAGAGAAAGCAAAAAGGAACCAGGATGGCATCCATCACATCTACCTTCAGCGGATTCAAATCTCCACATTTAGCTCGCTGGCGGAGCTTACCAACCTCTCTCGTTGAGGTACAATCACAGAATACTCTGGTATGACAATTGCGCAGGCGCAATACCTCGAGTCAGTGTCGTTACCATCTAGCGTTCTAAAATTTGTCTAGAGTTCGTTACAGCCCTTTAAACCCAACAGATTTAATGTTCAGCAGCTCTTCTACATGGTGGGTCCTTAGTGATACCTGGGTTCGAACCCGTGACTCGTCAAAAATGATGTCAATTATGAGGACCTTTCGGCTACTGGAGTCATGATTCATACCGAAGAAGCTTGCTAAGAAGTTAGCAATCGTAGTTCTTATACATTTCCTGAGACAGTTCTAAAAAATTTGGAGCTCTGTTTATAATTCGTAAAATATTTATCTTTTTGATACAATTTCTGCTACTCTTCTGCCTTTCAGAGTTTATTTATTGTATGATGTAAGTTTATCAAACCAAAAATATTTATTATATCTGTATAAAGAAAAGACACGGTTATTTTAGGCTTTATTCGATGATTTTTTCTCCTGTCGTATGAAAATATACACATATTTCGATTCAATTACATTCTAAATTTAAAAGAACCAAAATAAATTGTATTGTTGCTAACTGAACTGTTAATGTAACTAATACTTTTACATTACCATATATTTTTTATAACACAGAGACAAAGTTCTTTGTTGCATCAAAACTTACACATTGTTGAAAAAAAATATAATTCATTTTTAAATTTAAGACAATAATGAACGTAAAAAATATGACAGTACAGTTGTTAACTACACAAATTCAAAATATAAGAATAGAGAATAAAATTGAAAATTTTGAAAACATAAAATCCAATGCCAAATTTATATCAAATACTCAACGTCGATTCGACTGCTTCTGTGGAGGAAATAGCCGAAGCAGCCAGTAAGTTGTCAGAAGAATGGGACCCTAGTAAATTTGAAGATAGGAAGACTAGAGTGACTGTATCTGCAGTCTTGCAAGAGATTATTGATGCCAGAGATATTTTATTAGACTTTCAGAAAAGAAGAGAGTACGATGTCAGAATTGGACTCGCTGATATTGTTTATAAGAGCCCTAGAGAGGATCAGTCTGGTTCTAACAGAGACAAGTTACCTGCTGAAAGGCAAGACAAAGAACTAAATGCCGAAGAAGAAGATGTATGGAAACTTAACAGAGATGGAGTACTGACAGTCACACCAAATGCAGTAGACGAATTAAAAATAGATCTCCAACACGATACGAACCACAATTCAAAAGCAATATTTTATGGGGCATTAGAAATGTCTCCTAGGGAAGAAACTCGAGACTCCGAAAACGAAGAAAAGTCAGAGAGTGAAAAAAGTTCTGAAGGGGAGAAATCTTTCGTAGAGTTTAACCAGGGAGCGGAAAAATTAAACCTTGACGATCAATCGGCTTTGAAAGACAGAGAATCACCTGGAAATCCTCAAGCTAATGTTATAACAATATCAAGAAATGAAGATAATTCTACGGTTATAAGCTCACAGTTTGAAGGAGATAATGTAACAGGAAATAATGAACACAATCCTTACATTATCCAACATGTAATTCCTCATCAGCAAAAAAATGTTAGAATTGGAGATCAAAAGGAAAGATTGGATGATAAAAATGATCCTTCCTTTAAAGATGAGAAAAAGTAAGACAAAAAATTATGTTTTATTTGGTTTCTGCCCCATTTTAAGTAATTATAACTATATTGAAAGTTACTTTATACTATGTTATATATTCTGACATTTTGTATTAATTGAATGTATGTGTTTTTAATGCAAATATTATTATAGATGGTAGAGACGGTGCATGGAATACATGTACATTAGGGTGAATAGAATTTTTTTTTCAGGATTTCCAGACTTCTTATGTGGAAAAAATGTTTTCTAGTACATAGATGACGGAAAAAATTAAATAAAAATTTATTTTTATGTTAATTACTGCCACAAAGGCTGGCACTAGGGAATGAAGTTCATGTATTTGAGCTTTTTTATGGTAAAATGTCAACGAAGTTTTTGTTAACGAAATTCAGGTTTTTTTTGGGTACTTTTTTGACATCTAATGTAATGAGATGACAGCTACTATATAATTACAAGAAAAAAGTTACATGTACATTTAACAGCTTCTATAGTATTAAATTTTTTAAAAAAACTCTTTATTGCTGAAATGAAAGCGCACGATAAAGCAGAAAACGGGAAAAAAGCTTGGATTGAACTGATTCGACGATGTCGGGAGTGAGGCAGTGGCGTAACGGAGAATATTAGCCCCCCTTGCAAAGTCACGTTTTGGGCCCCAAGCCAGATCTTACAAAAAATGGTTTAACCTAACATCAGGTCCCCTGGAATCCTGTCCACCCTTCCCGCGATGCGGGGGTGGGGGTACGTTAAGCCACTGGATTGGGGATGGAACGTTACAATGTACATTGCACTACTCTTTTATCACTAACTAGCTTTTGATTATTTATATTGCAGAAATATAATTTTATCTTGAATCTAAAATCATTTAATCAGAATTAACCCTTTTTTATTTTTTCAATAATTCAAGCCCTTTGGTTATTTTAAATTTTGAAATTAATTTTTTAAATTATTTTTCTCTTAATCTTTATGCCATATAACCCATTTTTTGCATAAGTAGGTTCTGTTTAATGAGAAATTTTTTCTCCATGTTACCGCGGCAGGCGTACATTACAGGCGAATTGATCATGAAACTATTTCCCAAGATACATAAAATTAATTCTTGGAAGACAAGTCAAAGTAAGACATAAACCTTCTAACAGAAGAAAAAGCTATCGCGAAGAAAATTAAAATAGAATCTCATTTGCAAAACTTGACAGTCTGATATGTCTTAGAATTGTAAAATCCTACAGAAACCTGCAGAACAATACTGTCATAACATGTCACTTTATTTGATACTATGAAGCTCTCCTATAATGGGATAGCTGTCGTATAGCTTCAAAGTGTAATAGCAACCCATATCAAGTCATAGTAGTGTGGTTAAGAAATTTAGGCATTCTGCAATACTTTTTGAGCAATTAAAAGCTGAGTTTTTTCTGATTCATCAAATATTTTCATGTTATAAAATGTTTCAACCTTGCGTAAATTTTAGACCGACCTACCAATCATATTTTAGATTTCACACACTTCAACCTTGCGTAAATTTTAGACCGACGTACCAATCATATTTTAGATTTCTCTCGCTCTCTCACTCACACACACACACACACACACCACACACTTCCTCTTCAGAATCTTCCACCGAGACATCACATCATGAGATGACGCGCTTTTGAAACTGAATAATATTCAGGTGCGGAATCAACAGCGAACGTGTTAAATTCACCTCTGGCATAATTAAATTAAAAGAATGTTTATAGTCAGTGGCGTAACGTACACCCTCTCAACCCTTGCAACGCAGGGGGGGGGGCAGGGTTAGAGGGAGCCCAAAGCCTGACTGTCGCCCTTTGTAAAATCCAACTTGGGGACCCAAAACCTGACTTTGCAGGGGGTCCCAAGTGTTTTCCGTTACGCCACTGTGTTTAGTTAAATATTTTTTAGAATAAAAAATAAAGTAAACTTGAGAATGTATCTTTTCAATTTTCTTTCACTTTATCTTTCGAGTTTGGCTCTTGATTTAAAAAAAGTGTGGTGAATACCAGTTGCATGTGTGTGGTGATCAAATAATAATAATAATATTCTGGAGTCCTGGAATAATTTGTCTTTTCCTGGATTTATTGGTAACAATAACTTTCAACAATAAACTTAACAATCTTTAACAAATTTAAACCATTACATTAATTAGACTGAAACTAAAGAGAATTCTAATATTCAAGATTAAAATTCTAGTAAGCAACGGCGGTACGCCGAAGCCAAGAAAAAGAGTCCGATTTAAAATGTAGGCGTAAACAACAGCATGTCTAGTTATGCTGAAGCCAAGTTCAAGATTTCAACTGAGACAGAATCCGTTACATATGGTTTCTGTCGAGAGAGACCACGTGGGGTCAGAGTGGGGTGTCAACTACGCTCCACCCACTCAGACCCCCGGTCCATAATTTACAACAAAGAGAGAGCCTTCTAGTGTGGTTCGTTTCATCACTGTATTGATACTGTGCTCAAGTTCTTGGAATATCTTTAAAGCTTAAAATATTCAGACAAGTCTGCTATGCTTCGACTTTGAAGTAAACACATCTAATTTCAAAGAATAATAAATTTTTTGCGCATAGAATTTTTCAAGTTTTTTTTATTGGGAGTTTTTTTAAAAAATAACAACTCGCTCCATATTATATTAACTGTATAACCTCCTTTCAGAATCCTTCCTAAATGAATCATTGACTGATTTCAGATCTTAAACATAGTGTAATGATGACTTAGTTAATTTATTTACTACGTAATTGAAAAGTTAAGTAAGAACACATAAAAATATGTTGAAAGGAACATAGAAAGTAAGAGTATGTACATAACATTTTTTATTATATACACTTGCGCTCTACTTTTCTATTGATGTTGTGTTTCAATGCACATTCGATTCAAAACTGATTTTGTCTTATAGACATTTGTACCATTGCAAGGCCAAAACCATCAGTTTTTGACATATCAAACTAGTTATTTTCCTCCTGTTTCATTCAGATGGTATTCCATAAAAATTAAAAGAATATCATTCTCAATAATTTTTTCTGAACAATTATGAATAGAAATTTATAAATAAAAATAAATAATATATGAATTCGACGAATGTTTTATTATTTTTTTTTTATATTTGTCTTTAAATTAAGACTGATAATTCTAAAATACAATAGATGAACGTATTAGAGCCAGAAAAAAATATTTTCGAATTATGAATGCATCAAATGCAAGAAATTCAGTGAATACGGATATTAAATTTAATTGAAGCCATACTTAAATTATCCTGAAGGCTGCTCTGAAAGCCCTCATGTTTTTGTGTGTTTCATAATAAAATAAAGAGAAAAAGACTCTGACTAAAGGCAGTCACTTGTCTGCCTGAGCAGGCCTGCAGCAGTTCTTAAACTTTCTATCGCCCCTTTTGTGTATAAGGGGGACATCGTGGACCCCCAAGAGTTTGAACATTCCCCCTCGAATTAATGTTCTTGATCAAAATATAAGTATTAGTAGAGTTTCTTCATTGGGGACTATTTAGTAATCTAGTTTAGTGTGGCACATTTTTCAATTTTTCCACTAGTCCTTTCTGAGTCTGTAAAAAAGGGAAATCCCAACGTTACATGAGAGACTCCGCGGGTCCCTAGAAAGGCGCTGCGTACCCCCAGGGGTCCACGGACCATAGTTTAAGAACCACTGTTTTATGGGAATATCATCAAAAATAGTGGAACTCTCTAGGTCAAAGGCTTTCCAAAAATTTTCCAAGGCAGCGGTTCTTAAACTTTCGATCACCGCGGCCCCGACCTTTATGCATCAGCATGACATCGCGTACCCCCAAGATTTTGACCATCCCTCCCCGACTTAAAATTCTTGACCAAAATACTTCTAGTAGAGTTTTTTTTCATTGGGGACTGGTAATCTAGTCGTCTACTACGACACATCTTTCAATTTTTCCACAAGGACTTTCAGAATCTGTATAAATGGGAAATTTCAACGTTACATGGAATAATCCGCGGACCACAGTTTAAAAACGGTTGCTCTATCAGATTAATGCCCAGATCAATGATGATTCAGATTAAGGTCGAACTAGCTATTCCAATCTCTATTTATCTTGCTCTTCAAGATCATTGTAATATCTCTCCTTCTTCACCATTAAGAATTATCACTGGTGAGAAGATCAGAGATTTTAGAAATATTGGAACATTGCTGCAATCATATTTCCAAAATTTCTCATGTCTTACCAAAAAGTGGAACGCTGTATCAAACATCTCAAAAAGCGTATGATGCTTAAGTTACACACCAGGACAACTCTATTATCAATATAAATGCTATCAAGAATACTCTAAAAAATCTGATTTTAAAGTACATTCCTTTGAAAAAAAATTGGATAATTTTAAAAACTATGCTTGGGGGGGGGGAGTGTTAATAGTTCCACCTACAATGTAAGAAATATTCGAAATGATAAACAAAATTTCATTTAATAAGGTTTGTTTATGAAAGATGGATAAAGTTGTAAATCACAGTCGACTCTCGATAATTCAAACCTTCGATAATACGAACCTCTCGATAATTCGAAGTATAAACTCAGTCCCTAGAAAAACTCTTGATATTTCGAACTAAAACAATACGTTTGGGTACACTCAATAATTCGAAGTAAAATCTGTCGTTGGACAGACTACAACACGTAATAATTCGAAGTTATCTTATAAAACTAGACAATTCGAACACTCTCTATCGTGCACAGTCCTGTAGAAAACTGGTTGGAGCTTACAAGTTTTGCGTTGTAATGTCTCTGCGTGGCTCCCCTGAAACGTATCCCCTTTGATGACTATCTGTCTACTACCCCTTTTTAGTGTTTTCCGATTCCTCAGACAAAAAGACACTTTTAATGCTTTCATTCTTCAAGTGGACAATAGGACAGCCGCACCTGTTGTCAGCCGATAATATCTTTCGTAAAACTCATGGCCTTGCTACTCATGTGTTCGGAAAGGATGGTCCGCTATTGTGAAGAAGAGATGCGTAAGATTGTGTATACATGTATTGAATGCATTGTTTAATACAGGACTTTTAACTTCTGTATAATATTTATATACTGTATATAATATGTATATTTTAAAAATACTACAAAATAATTTCATTGATATAAGCAATTGTTGTTTTGTTGCATAGTTTCAAATTTAAATGCGTTAAAAAAATTTCTCTTCGTGTATTTTGGAAGTTTTTTTCTACCCTCTTAATAATTCGAACTCTTGAAATTCGAAGTTTTTCATTGGTCCCTCCAACTTCGAATTGTCGAGAGTTGACTGTATTACCAATTTTACATGCAATTAAAAAGTACTTTTTTAGACAATAAATATTTTGAATATATGCTCTACAAACGTTGAGCGCGTTTGAACGTTGAACAATAATTGCATTACTTTCGCAAGTACACGTTTTTGAAATTCTATATTGGCAATCTATTGGCTATATTCTAAAAACGGCAATCTGCTGTAGTGCTTGATGAAATATATGATCTCCAGAGAAATGTTAAAGCAATGAGCTAATTGATTTTTAACAGTTAATTTTTTGACAAAAGAAAATGCGTGTTGTTCTGGATCGATTGGGTGCCATCTAGTAGCATACTTCAAATACATATTTCCTGAATAGCTGATTTGATTATTCCATAAACTTTGCGCTTTGAAACTACGTGATTGCTTCTGCAGACGGACCGCGTTCTTTAGAATCACGGTCATGTAACGAGAACGTCACCTGAAATCGCACTTAACTCCAGTGGCTTAACGTACACTCCCGCATTGCAGGGGGGGGGGGGACTCTAAGGGGCCCAAAGCTTGACTGACACTAAGTACATATTTAGGCTTGTGACCCGAAACCTGAGTTTGCAGGGTGGCCCTAATATTCTCCGCTACGCCACTGCTTAACTCTCCTAACTTTCACACCCCTTCAACGAGATAACTTAACGTTTCGACGTATTTAACACGTATCAGCTCTTCTGCACTGCAGGTGTGCACATGGTTAGTCAGAACTAATAAAGATTTCAAACATTTTGAAGGTGATATGAGACTAGTCTAGAATTATTAGAAATATATTAAGCTATATGCTTTGTATCAAATACTATTTTTTAAAAAAATAAATAATTTATTCATGGTTAAGGAGTATCAAATTGCATTCATCAAAGTCAAACAAGTTTAAATAAGAAGAGAAATTTTTTAAAAAATAGTTTCAATATAACGAAATATCTTTAATCTTAATTTTTTTAAAAAAAGATTTTAATAAATAAGAATATGAAGTATATTATATGTATTTCAATTAAATCATCGCTGAAGTTGCTTGTGGTGCTCAAGTAGGTAAAACTCAAGTTAATTTGCCCTAAGCCCATAAATTACTTTACCTTTTTATACAATAATAAATGCTTTATTTTTCAAATTATGAGCAGCAATAAGAAAAAAAGGAAAAAAAAAATGCATGAAACACGCTTAAAAACTTTAGCAGTTCCCTTCAGTAGCAGTACAAAACTAACTTCACTGAGAATAGCTCACAAAAATTAAATTATTTTGTAAAATAATTAATTAAATTATGAAATAAATAATTATTCATTAACACTGACATTTTCCTCAAATGTTGATAATTTTTTCAAATTTCGTTTTTTCTTTCTATATTTGACTACACTTGTTTCGTACTAAAAAATTTGCCGTAAAATCCGGCGTATAACGCGCATCTATTCTTTCAAGCAGCAGTTTTTAATTTTAAGGTATATTCGTAGTATAACCCACAACCTATTTTTATGAAGGAACCTGCAATGTAAGCTAGCAATGCTATTATGTTTTAAAGTCATTTGTTCGATGTATTACCTCAGAATTTTGAAAAAATAGTATATATTTATAGAAAAATAATTCTTTTTAAGGTATACGACTGGTTGCGACACTTTTTTTTTTTAAAAAAAAGAGATATGGGGATTTTTTTGTTATTTTTAGATTTGTTTAGTGCATTTTAAGAAAAATGTGCTAAAATTAAGAAGAGAAAAAGAAATTATTCTTACTAAAATGGGAAAAAATAGGTAAAAATTGACAAAAAATAGCATAAACGCGGCCCAATCTGCACCAAAAGTTTATGAACAAATTTTCAATTTTTTCAATCTAATATGTTGCTATATTATTCAATTTTGAAATGACCTTCAGGATAAGAGATATTTTCTTTTTTACAAAAACTAGAGCACTTTATCTCGGTTACTATATGAAAATGCTTAAAAAGACAGTGGTTATATTCACGTAAGGGACTGTAAATTTTGTAATAAAACAGATCTGAAGATTAAAACAATTTTACTACTATACAGAACTTACAGAAAAAATTTCAGTTAATTATGTTCAAAACTTTTTTAGCAATCGCTGACCCCGCGTTTGATTATTTTCAAAAAATCACATTTCGAGTAAAACGCGTTTTAAAGTATGACATCTTGCTTAAAGTAATGGCATTTGCTTTTACTGAAACACTTGTAGTTTTTGTTCTAGTGAACGAAAAATGATAAACTTGACATTTTTATAAAGCTAATAAGATGACCCATAAGATAAAATCATAAAAATTTTTTTTATCAATTTTTGGCAAAATTCACAGTTTTAAAATAGTCGGATACCTTAAGTTCTTAAGGTATGGCATTTCTTTTAAATGAACAGTATTCCGATCTTTGTTGAAATCTAAGTTTTTCTATGTATAGCTTTTTTTTTTATTTTTGAAGCTATTTTGAGGCTATTTTTATTCCTGGCGTTTTACGTGCACCCGTAAATTTCGATCTGATTTTTTTGTGTTAAAAGTACGCGTTACACGCCAGATGTTACGGTAGCCAAATTTTAACAAGTTTCTAAGTTTTAAGATATATTTTTAAATAACTGCTTTGATATTAAACAAATATCTCAAATTAATAAATTTAATAATGAAAAAAAAAAAGATTTTTAGAGCTTGCAAAGATGTTTAGCCATATATGTGGGAATCTAACCGAAATCTTCCAAAAAAGTTAGATTCTTCAGATAGCGGGGTTTTTATTTGGCGGGGTGTCTAGGGGTTCTTACGATGAATGGGTTAACTTTGAAAAATAGAATATTAAACATAGTTTAAAGAAACTAAACAATTTATTACGAGTTATAGGAGGGTATTTAAAGTTGGAATATTTACAAAATAGAAATTAGAATACACACATTCAGACATTTAAAAATATAGGAAGGATAGATGGTCTTTTATGGGACGACGTTAGAGATTAAATAAAACTCATTATGGGATGCGCTGGTGACTTACCGCCTAATGTCGGCGAAACAAGCGCGGACGCGCTAAGACGATGTTTCGTTGTCGATGGTTAGTGGGCCTCTGACGAAAACAAATTGCGTCAGCGTTTTAATAAGCACGCTAGATGGCGTTGCTGTGGAATTCAGTTTTGACTAACATTGTCGTCTTCTGCAAAGGGATATGATCTAACCTTTTACAAAAAGAAAAAGTTCCATGGGATATCCTACATATATGACCTCCAATAATACAGGAGATATTCGAGGTTAAACACGATCTTATAAAAGGGGTTGTGAAAAGATCGTACTTTTATCAACTGTCGACCTACTGTTCCATTTATCAGACAGTGTTCGTAGACTGGAAAAATACAAATTGTTTATTTAAATCCATCTAATGTATAGTTCTTTTAATAGTATTTTTGAAATTACTCATCGACTGAAATTTGAAACATAAACCAAAGAGATTATTTTCTACATAATTATCTACTAACTAAAAAATAAAATAATTAGAGAAAAAAAATAAAGAATTTGATTTCTTCAAAAAATTTCCATCTTAGAAGTAGTCAATTTCATATATCGATATATTCCCCTTTGAAAAATTAGCAGTGATAAGAATTGCTAAAATTATTAAGTATGTCTGAATTTTTGATGACAGTACACTGTACTTTTTATTTTAATTGGAAAATTGATTATGAAATATTAGCGATCATACTAGAATAAGTATTTCTTAGCTTCTAAGTGCCAGAAAAGAGGGATCAACTCACAGTGGGGCATTGCAAACTGTAACGACGTATTCTTTCTCTTCTCAATTACTTTAGTAGAGTACAAACGGCATTGTTTCTATGTTTTTTCTTCTTTTTCTGTAAAGCTGGCACATAGTCACCAACTTCAGTCAATCGTATTTCCTTTGGAACAGTTTTTTGCTACTCACAGGGGCGGCTCTAGGGCCGGACAAACCGGGCCCTGTCCAGAGCGGCAAATTTTAAAGGCTGTATTTGGATCGAATTTGGAAAATATTTTTTAGTGTTATAAAAAGTTTGTAATACTTTTCTGAAATATGGGTATGCATTTTATATTTCATTTAACGTGCCTTATTTCTGTATTTTGTACTCTGAATGTTTAATGTCAGTTGTCTTTTGTGTTGAAACTTTAAGGGTTCAAGGCGGGAGTATATGTTAAATGATGAAATTTGATATGCTTACACATCTTTCACTGGTAACTTTCTCTACATCCAGGAGTGAGGTCACAACAGACATTCCTTTCACCCATACGATGTCCGGTGTCGGCTATCCAAAAGGGGATAGGGTAGTAAAAGTTTTTAATGGATAGAGAACCACAAGAGATGTTTTATTTTAGTCTTGAATGTAGTTACTATTAGTTAAAATATATACTTGTGATCCCCACCATCAGTAGACTCTTTTTCGAAGAAATAGTCCCGCTGAAATGGGCTATTTCTTCCCTTACATTTTACTCTTTTGAAGTAATAATAGGTAATTGCGTACTTAATTTCGAATTATTTTGTATTTTTAAGTCTTAATTTATATATATATATATACAGTCGACTCTCGATAATTCAAACCTTCGATAATACTAACCTCTCAGTATATGCTCAGTCCCTAGAAAAACTCTTGATATTTCGAACTAAAACAATACGTTTGGGTACACTCAATAATTCGAAGTAAAATCTGTCGTTGGACAGAATACCACACGTAATAATTCGAAGTTATCTCATAAAACTCTAGACAATTCGAACACTCACTATCGTGCACAGTCCTGTAGCAAACAGGTTGGAACTTACAAGTTTTGTATTGTATTGTATCTGCGTGTCTCTCCTGTAATGTAGTCCCTTTAATGACCATCTGTCTGCTACCCCTTCTTAGTGTTTTCCGGTTGATCAGGAGAAAATACACTTTTATTGCTTTCCTTCTTCAAGTGGAGAATAGACCAACCGTACCTGTTGTCAGTCATCCTTTTCTTTCATTTAACACGTGACCTTGCTACATATGTGTTCAGAAACGATGGTTCGCTATTGTGAAGAAGAGATGCGCGTAGGATTGTGTATGAATGTATAAATGTATTCTTTGAATACGGGACTTTTAACTTCTGTCTAATGTTTATGTACTTTTTGAAAATACTTTGAAATAATTTTAAACATTTGTACAATTGTTGTTTTATTACATAGTTTCAAATTTAAATGTGTTAGAAAAAAAATTGTCTTCGTTTATTTTGGGAATTTTTTCTACCCTCTTGAGATTTCGAAGTTTTTCATTGGTCCCTCCAACTTCGAAATATCGAGAGCCGACTGTATATATATTTAGGATGCCTTTAGTTCGTCAGAATTATTCAGGTTTTATAGTTGTGTATCGATATGAACAATTTATCTTTTTTAATTATAATTTTTTTGCTTTGGAGTGGGCTGGCATTTTCCACTTTGTCCGGAGCGGCAAAACTGCTAGAGCTGGCCCTGCTGCTCAGACTTCATACAGGTAGTCTTTTACGTTTATGGATAGATAATCCAGAAATCACTTGTCGTTCTTGCCGAAGTTGAAACTTTAATTAATCTTGAGGTCCTGAATCTCTCCTTGCACTTTTCAGAGAATGAAGACATCGACGGGGTTGCCAGATTAGTTGGAAAGGATAAGTCTCAATGCTTTTCGTGAGCGTTATTTAATTCTGTATCTTTCTAGAAGTTATCTAAGTCAGGGCTGGCCATGGTTTTGAGAAGAGTGCCAACAATTTATTTAAAAAAAATATGCGTGTCACTGTTTGATGAAAAAAAAATATGCGAGCCATTTCCAACTTTTCGAACAAAAAAAGTGAAAAAATGCTACTTATAGTCTTATTTGGGATTTTTACGCAAATAGCACATTTTTTAATGCAAGTCTATGTTGTCGAAATTTAAAAATAACATAATAAACAAGACAATAGTACAATCTTAGGTTTTATTGTTAAAAAATTTTTTATACGTTCCTTCAGTTAGGCTTGGCATAAAATAAAAATAATTATCTTGAAGCATTTAATTCTAAATCATTTTTAAACAGTCAGTACTTTCTTAATATGGTTTTGGATTTTTTTTTTTTTCATCAAGTTATGTATTCTAGGATTAGCTCTTGATGATGCTTAAAAAATTACCTTATTTTAGGTGAATATCAGCTAGTTATAAGTTATATTTATTTTATTACGTTCATAATAGAAAAAAATTTATCCACAAACATATTTTGATCCAAATTTTCAGGTTTTTGTCTAAAACAACCCTATTTCAATAAAAAGTATTAAAAAATTATTATAATAATTATTTTTCTTTCCAAATTTTTATTTTTTTAGCAAGTTTGGGCGTGTTATTGTTACAACTCCACTGTGCAATAATGTGGCACGCGTGCCGCGTAGCTTGCCATCCCTGTTATAAGTGGTTAACACCTCCAATAACCTTATTATGTCATAGGTGGGAAAATAGAGTTTCCCACCACAAATTAAAACTTCCCACGGTTTTAAAAGGTTATAATAATAAAATTTTATTACATTCTAAGTGTTCCAATTTGTACAATCTCCAACTTTGATCGTCATTGGAATCGTTTTATTTTTCTCTCACTAACTTAAATCAAACAACTCATGGTAAGAAATGCACAACACTACGAATTATAAGAGCAATCACACGGCAAAAAGGATACTTATATTTGAGTATTACCTAAGAACACTTTTTGGACTTCTACGGACTAATTCACCATTATTTTCTTATTTGCTGTACGACTTCCTGTCGTTATCATTAGATTCTATCCTTTAACTTATTTTCCAATTAGCAATAATTGATCATCCAGAAACTACTAGTCGACTAGCTCTCAACTAACTTCGCGTATCTAAAAGTCAATGCTTAAATAGAACCACTCATTTGCATAAATTAAGTCTTATTCTTCTGGAGAAAGTTTTCAATAGAACAACTATTAAAAAGAAATAAATTTACTTCAGGAGGATTAGTGACAGGTTCGTGGATAGACCCTTTACATAATTAGTTATAATCTCGTGTCATATTTTGAATTACTTTCTTACAAATTGTTCCAGGTACATAGTTCAAAGAGAAAACACGAAACCGCAGCCCCAAAGCAGCTTTACATCCATTGCAGCCTCGTCTCATTCGAAAGATTCAGAGACCAAAACCATTTACACCAATGACTCACAGGGCGAGAAGATCCAAGTCTTAGTGGATGGCGTCTTGAGAGTTACGATCACTAAAGGTGTATTTGAAGACTTTTACAAAACTAATTGGACGAGCGCTGCCCCTCAGAAAACACATCAGTTGATTTCGTCCACTACCATTGAGGCCAATGGATCACAAATACTGACAACGAGAGTTTGTGATGGGGAACAAGAATCCATTTCTGTTCACAAGGATCATATTTTACTGTGTAAGGTATCAAATAGAGTGAACTAAATGATAATAATATATATTTTACAAGTATGTGTTATTTTAATGTAAATAAAATTATCCTTTTAAGCAATGCCAAATGTTTCGATGTTTTTCTGAGTGCGTATTTATATTTTAAGCATTGTTTTCTGTAAAATATATTAATTAAATGCAATGTTACAGTTATTTTTGCTTGTTACAGTTTCCATGGTCACGAACAAAGAAGCGCGAACAACAAATAATGCGGTATTTTTTCTGCGGGGCTCACATCTGTAAATGAAAAAAGAAATTTGGAACTTTTCAAACTTTTGATTAATGGAAAAAGTTAAATTACGCAAAAATAACTATAAAGCTTTATGCCACTCTACAGTTAATCCTGAAATGTATCTTAAGTTTCTCTGGGGTATAACTTGAGAAATAACTTTGTTCTACTGTTTATTTGACTTTGACATCAAATGGTGGCCACGGTAGCCAAGTGGTCTAGGCATCGGATCATGTTAGCGTGGATCTAGCGTGTCATTAGTTCGATCCTAGTACCACTAAAGGACCCGCCGTGTAGGAGAGCGATGCACGTTAAATCTGTCGAGAGCTCAAACGTCCTCCCGGTGGTGTGGTGTGGTAGTTATAAGAGAGGGTGCCAGCTCAGGTGTAGTCCGCGTCACTTGACCATGGTTCAAAATTATGCGGACCGTCGCCAAAAGCCCGCGTGTTGCTAAGACAGTGCGACGTTAATATTCACTTGACATCAGAAGAAACGATTAATTACAATAATCTGGCACACGGTAAATTTTTCGCCAAAATATATAAAGAATTTGTTTATTTTTTTAATAACATTTTCAATTATAACTTTGGAATTATTTCTTTATATTCTCTATAAACTAAATAACTTCACCAAGTATTGCGTCGAGCGAGCGAGTGAGATAAGTACCTTATATACCTTTAAATGCATTTAGTAAAAAGCTGCTAATTTTTGAAATTACAAAGACACTTCAGTTTTATTTATTTCAACTTGGCGGGGAGTAAGCAACGTCCCACGGTTTTACCCGCACTATTCCCGTTCCCGTAGGGATATGGAGATAAAATATACCTTATGTTACTCGCTGATAATGTAGCTTTCCATTGGTGAAAAAGTTTTTAAAATTGGACCAGCCGTTTCCGAGATTAGCCGGAACAAACAGACAGACCGACAGACAAAAATTTTAAAAATTGATTTTTTGATTTAAGTACCGTATATACCTTTAAATGTATTTAGTAAAAAGCCGTTAATTTGAAATTACACACAGACACTTCAATTTTATTTATTTGTATAGATTGAATGTAATCGTTGAGCAAATATGCTTTTGTAAATTTTCTTAAAATAGCGCTACAAACGAGAGAGAGTTATACCAACGATACATTATAAAGCTCCGCTATATTGTTGACGGAATTCGCAATTTTGAACCTTCGTCATGGAACGAGGACTACACTCGAGCTGGCGCCTTTTCTCCGAACTTCCACACCAAAGGGAGGACATTTGAGGCGCATTTAACGTGCATCATCCCCCTCTACACGGTAGTCTTAAGCGATACTAGACTCGAACTTAGAACTTGCCAGCCACGAGTCCATGAACTTGACCACTAGGCTAACGTGTTTTTAGGTCAAAAGTTTTCAGAAAACATTAAAAGAAACTTCATTGGAACAATTTTCTCCGTTGTTACTTCCCAAATTCTTTGATGTACAACTTCATAAAATGAAACTCACACAATTTACTCAAAATTGGATTAATATTTTAGCATTGAAACCAGAAAATCTTTGTTTAATGATACTCAAAACAACTTCGAACTGAACTGTTATTTTTAATTTTTATCCGATTGTACTACCATTTACTTTTGGTATACCTATTATTTCTTTTACTTTTATTTAATTCGACTGTGTGTGACTCATGCTTAAATCTAAGCTTTTCTCTCTCGTTCGTTGTCAATCGTTTCTTTTGAACGTGCTATATCCAACGTGATTGACGGAAAAAGATTTCGAATGCAAAATCTTTGTGTGTATTTTTTGAAATCTACATTTTTTTACTTGATTATCTGAATATTTATGATTTCAAAATATTGAAATTTATTGTGGTATATTGCTTATGAGTGATATATAAAATGTATTGTTGCGAATATAGATTTTATTTAATCGATATCCCAATTACAAAGGGCTCCATTAGTCTAAGTTATTGTTAATCGCAAGCCTTGTTGATCTTTGCTTAGAGATCTTATACACAGAATTTCAACAATGTGTAAAACCATTGTTTAAATTCTAAATAATATCTAGGCACTAAATTTGGAAAGTTTTACGAAAGGTTTCAAGAAAACAGAAATTAACTGACCAAAATTTATTAAATGGATTGCTACAAAGTTCTCCGATTACCTCCCAATGCGTTGTCTGAAGAAATAGAAGAAGCAGCCCGTAAACTATTAACCATTTGGAATCCTTTTGATTATGATGACGATTTCAAAGAGGTTGCACTTTGTGTTGTTGATGACATCAAAAAAGCAAGACGTATTCTCACTGATCCTGTATTACGAAAGCAACACGACGAGCAACTGAAGATTGATGCTTCTATGATGGACAAACGAAACAGAAACCACAGAGTTGAAGTTCTAAGTGATGCTGGACTCAACGGTTTTTATTGCCGACCTTGGATCGCCCCTTCTTATGATATTTTGGTTAAACATGGCGTGAATCGTTCTGATGGTTTGGAGTGGGAAGGATTAAATCTCTTTCAACACGGAAAGGCAAATTATCATCATGCCAGTGAGTTTAATGAAGCTTTTATAATGGAAACTAGCATCGGCAGTAAAACCCTGAGCCCTGAACAATTTACTTCAACTTCAACGAATATGACGCAACACAGACAGTCGTCGTCGGCTTTTTCTCTGTAAAAATGTTTTCACCCACATAAAATAAAATGGAAAGAAGACAAAAAAAAAAAAAAAAAAAAAAAAAAAAAAAGAAAGATTAAATTTTACAGTACATTGTGGTTTTGAAACTCAAAGCATGTTAGACAACTTTTATCAAATAAAGTTAATGTGCAAAACATGTTTGAAACATTCGTTTTTGAAAAAAATTATTATACTTCGCAATTTTTTGAATGTTGTAAATATTAATGAAAAAGTGTAAGACTATACGAGTATAATGAGTATGACACTAAGTAATATTGATAAAATGCAATAAGTGTGTAACGCAGATATTATAGAACATAACTCTTTCCCCTAACGTATTTCTGTGTGGCGTAACGGAGAATATTAGGGCCCTTCTGCGTAGTCAGGTTTTGCCTTTAATATTTTATAAATTTATTAAATGCACACTATAAGCGTCAATCAGGTTTTGGGCCCCTTAGAATCCTGCCTCCCCCTCGATGCAAGGGTTGCGAGGGTGTACGTTACGCCTCTGTTTAGAAGGACAAATGCACATTACATCACAGATTGCGACATTAAATGAAGTCAAATCAAACCCCAAAGGTATTTAAATTATGATTATATTAAATGAATAAATTATTAGTTCGAGGGTGAGTCGGAAAATAAGTTTCCCCTATCGACTGTGGTCAGAGTTGAGTATGAAAATCAAAGCATGAATAAGACGTTAAAGATAAGACATAACTTTATTTGTCCACACAAGTATCAATTACATTTAGACATTTGTCATACCGCTTGATAAGCTTCAAAACCCTGCGTCAAGGCTTTGCATACTGAAGAAGTTTTTATTTTTGCGTGGACTTTTTGGAGGTTGGAACCATCAATGCTACGCGGTATTGGGACACCCTGTCGAAATTGAAAGACACGATTCGGAGAAAAATGACCTGGGCTTCTAAAATCTGGCATTCTGTTGTTTGATGACAAGGTGAGACCAAACTCGGCGACGGCAACATAAAACCTAACTGGATCTATTGGTTGGGAGCACCTACACCATCCTCCATATAGTTCTGATCTTGCACCAAGTGAATTTCATCTATTTTCAGCTTTGAAGAAGAATCCCACCTGAAGGGGCTTTGGAAGCAATGCTGAAGTCAAACAAACCGTTAAGGCTATATGGTACCCTAAAAAACCTCAACCTATTGAAATTTTTATTGGCTTATTTGACACCTCGAATCTTCATAAACATGCCGGCAAAATTTCAAAGCCTTGCCAGCATTTTTTATCAAGTAATGGAGCAATATTTGATGTTGTACAGCAACTACCACGCCCACTATTGTATTTCCTTAGTTATTATATTCCATGTTCAGGTAGACTATTATAGTTCCAATGTATCTTTCATTCTCAGTTCAATAATTCAGTTCATCTTTTGGCATTTTGTTTATTTTGCAGACAACACGGAAGACAAGTACACAGTATAAAGAACATTACATGACTCTGACTCTACAAGCCAAACGAATATACATCTCTCACATGACTTGCAGCGCTATCTATATAATTAATATTTAATTTACAACACATCCCCCCCCCCATGAACGAATAGTTCAAAACTTTAATTAATATTGTTGCTTTCATTATGCTAAATTTTAATTTAATACTTCAGAATTTCTCACCTAGAATAATAAAACATACAATATTCATACATTAATAACATATTCATAATATCCATTAAATTATGTTAATCATAAGAGCAAATTTTTTTAAATAGCAAATAAATTTCACAATTATAATGAATTTAAAGTTAAACAATAGAAAATAAATTTCTGAAAAGCTTAAAATTGAATACAATTTTAAATAAATGCAATAAAATACAAATAATAATAAATTCAAATGAAATGCACTTAAAGTTCCAAATAATGAAATACACTTAAAGTTCCAAATAAAGAGTTCAAATTTTGTATTAATAGTATTTAGTTAGGTATTTCTAAATTATGTAAAAGTTGCAAAGGACGTTTTATAATTGAGAATTTTCTGTTTTTATTTCACAAGCTCGAACTCTTTTATCACGACCTGTAAAGATTTCTACTACTTTACCCAACTTGCATAGGCTTCTCGGTAATCGATCATCATGTATCAATACAATATCATTGATTTTAAATTCAGTCCCTTTCGTTGGATTCACAAAATGTACAGATTTCAAATTTAAAATATAGCCCTTTCTCCATTACCTCCAAAAGTTATTTAATAGTCTTTCGCGGTAGTTGAATCGTTTAATAAGCACCTTTTTATCCACAACACAGTCTATAGTAGAAAGTTTCACTGCTAGTAAACTAGTTAATCTTCTCCCTAACAAGAAATGTGATGGTGTTAATGAAAAGTTTCCTGTAGAATCTGAATCGATATATGTGACGGGACGCTAATTTATTACTGCTTCAATTTCACATAAAATAGTCTCCAGCTCTTCGCTAGTTAAAGATGATTTGCCTATAACTTTTCTTAAAATTAATTTTACGGATCGGACGATTCTTTCGTAGAATCCGCCCCACCATGCACTTCTTTCGATGATATATTTCCATTTTACACCCCTTGATGCGCAAAACTCCTTCACATCAGGATGGTTTATTATAATCCACAATCGTCCCAGTTCAATTTTTTCTCTCGACTGTTCTAGCATGCCGCCCATCCGGTATTGTGGTCAGTGAAACTGATTCCGCTGCCGTAGGGACTGGGTTCGAATCCCGGAGAAGGCATGGATGTTTGTGTTGTAATCCTTTCTTCTGTCTGTGTTGTATGCCCCCGTGTTATACATTGCATGGTGCACGGGGTTTTATAAATGTTTAAAAAAAACTGTTCTAGCATTGTCCGAATAGATGACGGTACAAAGTCCTCTTCTCGAAAGCTAGCAGAAATAATATATATATATATATATATATATATCTCCGTAGTCAAACTTGTAACTAATTCGAGGTGGAGTGCTTTAGTTACAGCAGATGTGAAAAGTAGTATGTAAAACTTTTCTTTTGAGTTTTTGACAAATATTGATCAGGCGAAATCTAGTCCGGTGACAGCAAATGGTGGAGATTGTTCCATTCTGTCTCTTGGAAGAGGAGCTGTAATCTGCATACCTGTACGGGAATTGAATTTTTTGCACTTCCTAAATGATAGCACTTCCTAATGATAGACTTAATTATTTGCCTTCCTTTTGGTATCCAGTACTTCTCACGAATTTGAATCAAAGTATCTGCAACACCTGGATGTAGTACCTTCTCGTGAGCATCTTTTACCAGGAGTTCTGTAAATCTTATTTTCGCTGGAATCAAAAATTTGGATGTTTTTCATGATAGCTTAGTGTTGACTGCTGCAATCTTCCACTTATCCGTAGAATATCCTTTTCATTCAGAAATGGATTTAGATTTCGGATTTTCGAATATTTCTGTAAATTTTTTTCTCCTTCCAAACAATTGATCTCAGAACCAAAATTTTCTGCTTTTACTTTCTTGATCCAAATTTCCTCAGCTTCTTCAATTTCTTCTGCTGCCAAAGGAGTTTTAATTCGATCTTCTTTCTTTAATTTCACATTGTTAATAAATCTTCGAATCCATGCCGTAATTCGAAATACCTTTGATATGGAACTGAAGTCATTGATATCGAAGATTGGTTACTCATTCTGAAATTCACTCGAATAATTGATCGATATACTATATTTAACTCTTCTTTCTTCATTAGTAGTCTCCTGAGATAATCTTTCATTCTTTGGCTAATTTTCTTCAAATAATGTCAGCCAATGTGGTTCATGCCAGAATCTTGTATTTTTCATCAATTTTTCTGCACTGCAACCCCTAGAAACTATATCTGCAGGATTGTTCTCTTTTCACAAATCTCCAGTTCTGTAAGTTTGTTAAATCTTGAATTTCATGAACCCGATTGGAAACAAACGGTTTCCACAGTTTCGCATAGACACGTATCCAACTAAGGGCTACTGTCGAGTCTGAAAACAGTATGTAATTATTGGTTATCTTAAATACTTTCCTCAATGTCTTTAGTAAACGAGCTCCTATTAAAGTTGCAAGTAACTCAAGTCTTGGTAAACTCCATTTCTGTAACGGAGCTACACGTGCCTTCGAAGAAACAAAGTTCACATGAAAATCTGAATTTCCTTTGTAGCGAATTGTATGCAATAGCACTATAAGCTCTTTCACTTGCATCACAAAATATTACAATTTGATATTCATTAAACTCTTCATTAGTTTCATCTGTTTTAAAATAATACGTTGGAATGGATAGATCTACCAAAGAGTGAACCTCCTTACACCATTTTTTCCATTTAGTTCTCGTGGCCGCGGTAGCCGAGTGGTCTAGGCATCGGATCATGGCTAGCATGTCACGAGTTCAATCTCAGTACCACTGAAGACCCGCTGTGTAGGGGAGCGATGCACGTAAAATCTGTCGAGAGCTCAAACGTCCTCCCGTTGGTGTGGTAGTTAGGAGAGAGGGGTGCCAGCTCAGGTGTCGCCGGTCACTTGACCATGGTTCAAAATTACGCCGACCATCCCCAAAAAGCCCTCGTGTAGCTGAACAGTGTGACGTTAATATTCACTCACTCCATTTAGTTCTCAAATTTTTTCCTAACTTTTCATCCCAATCAAATCCCCCTTCCCAAATTTCTTGTAGAATTTTTATTCTAATCGTGAATGCAGCTATATATCCTATAGGATCAAATAATTTAGATGAGATACGCAAAACACTTCGTTTAGTATTTTTAACATTTTTTAATGAATCAATAAGAGATGCAAGTCTAATTTAAATTCATCAGTTAAAGTGTTCCAAATTAACCCTGAAACTTTTATGGGTACTGCTTCGTTATGAGTTTATTTTTCAAATTTACTTTCTTCCCAATTTTGACCTAACTCTATAGAATTTGTTTTCCATTTCCTAAGATTCATATTTGCATCTTTTAAGATTAATTTAGCATATTTAGACTACTCTAATGCTTCATTAACTGTATTTGTTCCTGTTATTAAATCATCTACATATAAGGATTCATTTAAAACCTTGTGTGCTAAAGGATGCGATATTTCGTAATTCTTTATGTGGTGTTTTATGGCATCTTTGTGTTCGTTAGCAAGACAAATTTGTAAGAAAGCTTATTTAATATCAGAACAAAAAGCTACTGCATTCAATCTAAAATTAATTAATACGTCTAGGAGATTTGGATTTAAATTAATTCCTGGCCACAAGCAATCATTTAACGAGAGTTCATTATTTTGATGACTTCCTGCGTCAAATACAATTCTTGTTTTAGATGTTAAACGACCTTCTTTTCTAACGGCCTGATGAGGTAAATAATATACAGGTCTATTTAATTCGTTATCTGTAATTTCGGTTTTTACTTCTTCTATAATCCCCTGTTCAGTGTAATCGCGAATGATTTCACGGTATTGCTGATATAATTCCGAATCATGACCAAATCTTCTCCATAAATTTTGGAAACGTTGTTTAGCTAGGGGATAATTATTGGACAATTCATTATAAGATTTTCTAAAGGGAAGTTGTACGATATAACGGCTATTTTCGAATTCAACAGTTTCATTAAAAATTTCCATAGCTTGATCCCTTTCATGAAGAACTGGATCATCTCATATCCCCAAACCCTCTAAATCAAAAAATAATTTTAAAGTATCTTGAATAGAGTCATTATTTAACAAAAAAAATTGTCCATGTTTATCACTTTGTCTTTCTTTAAGTTTATCACATGCAATCCACCCAAATTCGTTTTCTTTGAAAAACAACTCTTCATTTACTTTATACGCGTATTCTGTTTTAAAACTTTAAAAAATGTATCAGCACTAATTAAAGCGTGTACTTCGTTTGCTTCAAAAAACGATTTGTCAGCTAAAGTTAAAAACTGTGGTATTTCCACATTAGAGATATCTAAACATGAAGAGGGTTTAAATTCAGTTATTTTGTCTACAATCAAGAAATCTACTGGTTCAGCAAAACTGCTATCATTGTTTGAAATAATTGTTTTTAGTTTCCATTTTATGTTTTGCTTTAATCCATTTAAACCGCAAACCGGTGTCTTTATTTTTTGTTTTTTTATTCCTAAGCAATTACTCATTCTTTCTGTGAGTACACATATATTACTCGCTGAATCCAGAATAGCTCTTAATTTTATTCTTTTATTATCTGATCTGCGAACATAAATTTCAGCAGTTGAAAACAGAATATTTTTTTTGCTTATTTGTTCCGGACATGTGTTATTACTCAATACTGATGCTGGATTATTCTTTGTATTAGGATTAACTGTTTCGTAATATTCTTTTTCATTTCCATTATTGATGACTAAAGGGTTTTTTATTTTCGATTTATTAGAGTTGTGAGAACAAATCAAATGACTGTGTGATTCACTACATTTGCTACATCTATATTTAGAAAAGCAATCAATTTGAATGTGGTTAGATTTTAAGCACAAATTACAAAGTTTGTGTTTTCGAATAAATTTGAGTCTTTCATCAATATTAAATTTTAAGAAAGTAGGACATTTATATATCGGGTGTTGTGACTTACACACAATGCAATTTTTATTTTTGTTTTCATTTAAAATAAAAGTCTTTGGTTTAGAATTTATGGCATAAATTTTATTTGTGTTAACTTTAGGATTTCTATCCACACACACAGACAGTAAAACAGATTCCCGCTGTTCCAAAAATTCTATAAATTCCTTAAATGTGGGAACATTTTTGGATTTATGAGATAATTCAAAATTTCTTCTCGATTCTCTATCAAGTTTCTCAACAAGAATGTTTATTAGAAGAACTTCAGTTAATTTATTTTGCTCATATTTAAGCATTTTTAATGCACGTAAATTTTTTTGAACGCAATCAATCATATTTCTAATTTTTGTGGAATTTTCATTTTGTATTGTATCGAATTTCAAAATGTTTTTAATATGGATGTTGATTATTAAACGTTAATTCTCATATCTGTTTACTAAAAACTCATATAAGGATTCAAAATTACTACACAAATAATTTACTTCATGAGTTAAACAAGATCTGAGGTAGTACAGCTTCTGAGATTGACTCAGTTGTTTGTTGTTTGTAATCAAATCGTCAAATTGGACTTTAAAAGAACTGAATTCATATTTTCCAGTGAACTCGGGTAAAAGTAAAGGGTGTATTTTAGTTTTAATTTCGAAATTATCATTTGTTTTCAAAACTGCCTCAGAACTAAGAATAATTTCAATTCTTACCTCTAATTTCTCGAGGCGTTCTTCAAGAAGATTCAACTCTTCGTCAATAGCAGATAATTTTGCCTCTTTAACGTTTGGAATGGCGTAGTAGGAACTTCTCAGTTCTTCAATATTTTTTTGCAGTACTATCACCTTTTTTAGCTTCACTTTCGTTTCAACCGCATCGGTTTCTTCGTTGGCACTTTCAATAAAATTTTGGATTCTACTAATTTTATCCTTCAAGGTACCTTTTGATCTATTTAGTATTTCCATAGTTAACTGATCCCTCCTGGATCGACGAAGCCAGATGATTATTTTAGTATGTTGGTTGTTCTCTTCAATAACGGACCAGCTACATTGTTTCTTTTTTTTTATTTATTTATTCACACAACATATATAAGCTATTTACAAGCGCAGCAAATTTTGAAATATTTTTATAATTGTGAGCTTCAAATTATATTATAATTCTATTATTGCTCACGTCAGCATGTTATAGAGAAAATCTCGCCAAGCTTCTTCCACAGAAGGTTCTCATCTGCCCGCACAGCGCGGCAAGGTAAAATATTTTACAAAAGTGCGCATGACGTTGGCGCGCCAACAAGCATTATCAGGACATCTGTGTCCCTCTGGTCTCGAACCCATTATCCTAACAGTCCTATGTGATCATGATGCTAAGTAATTGCCACGAAGCTAAATACGCAAAAGTAAATCGCACCATGAAAGATTGAAGCAAAGAAGAATTTGAGTGACTTGTGGTAATAAAATTTTACCGCAAAATCATGGGAGGTGTAGACCTTGCAGACCAAATGTCTATGGATTGGATCAAAAATCTTGCAAGTGGTGGAAAAAAGTATTTTGTCGCTTATTGATGAGCACATTGGTCAACTCATGGATTGCGTACTGCGAACTCAAACATCGAAAAGACCCATTTCTTGATTTCCTTGTACCTCTTGCAGAAGCCTTGATGGCGTCCGAAAAGCTCAACGCTCAGTATCAACGCCGTAGAGGAACTAGACGTCCATCCAAATGATCACGAAGCTTACTAAATGATGGTGACCATCTGCCAGTTACAACAAAAACACGACGGCGGTACCATAAATGTGCACAACAAAAGAAGGAATCGCGCACTAAAATAATGTGCACGTTGTGTAACGGCCCATTGTGCATTGGTTGTTTCAAATCATACTATTCATAATTAAATTTTTATGACTAGAAAATCATTGGTTTTCTTTACAAAATTACTCTTTGAAGACTACTGGGACACATATGTCCCAACGGTTGGGGACTTATGGGACATATATGTCCCGATCCTAAATCAGTGTTTAAAATTTTCCTAAAAATATAACATCTTAGTTTTAGCATTCTAGTGTGCCCTACTTATAGTTTATGCTACAAAAATTGTTCTGTTGTAAGAAAAAAAAACTCGTCGCGAAAGGGTTAAAAAAACCACGCTATATAATGCGTGTGTAGTAGATTCGAATGGAAGGCTTTATTTACTTAATTATGGATGTAAAGAGGGTTGCATTGATGAGGCATGCTTCTAGTGGAAGGCAATCCATTTTTATTTTACATGCAGACATTTAATTACGACGCAGAAAAACACAAAATAGAACAAAAGACGATGGACACACGATTAGCGTAACATTATAAAAACAAGTAACGGCCGGCAAATTTTCTCTGAAATGGAGGTTTATATGTAAAAACGGCAATTTGAAGTTCTAAACCTCAAATGACTTCCGAGGGCGTCACTTTTGATTGATCCAGATAATCGGATGATATAGCTCACATAATATCTACTATAAATTCCATGACTACACAATTTTGAAGTTTTTAAAGTTACGGTAACACTCGTAGGTGGGTAGCTAACAATTTCTTATTTGCGCAAAGTCCTGGTGGGCCAGGACCATTAAAAATTTAAAAAAAAATTTAAGATGAAGTTAACGGGAATTATTACATATAAAAATAGGTATAATATATAACTTGAGAAAATATAAAAATTCTCAGAAATTTAAAAATGAGTTTTCCTGTACCTATAAACTTAGTGGGAAGAATTCTGCTTTGAGGGTTAAAAATGGTTTTGGTGGCTAAGCAAACTGCTTCCTTCGATTTCTAGAAACGAACGAAATCCAAAAAGTTCTAATGGATATAGGTCTTTAAAATCCATTATTAATTGTCAAATTGTCAAGAAAAAGTACGTACCTAAAAAAAAAAACCGAAATCATACAAAAGTACTTATATCACTTCTCGAATTAAAGATCCACCAAAAAGTTACTGTCAGTTCAGTATCCTACGCACAGGTTCAAAGTTAATAGTCAGAATGACCTCATTATTCCAAATTTGTCACAAATCTGTAATTATATTAAGAATAATGACAAATAAATATTTGTTAAAACCATAGTTGAATCTTATGAGATTTCATTTTTAAACTTTTATTACATTATAATGATAAAAATTTCTAACAATGATATATATTTTGTTATATATATTATATTGGGTGACTATATATAAAACAATTTCTTCATTTCATTGTCACTTATACTTAAACAAATAGTAAAGAACCTAATGTATTGGTTTTGAATTAAATTCTTTAATCGAAATCGACAAAACCGTTTAATTTCCTCAAAGTGATTTCTTTTGAAAAATTAACATTTCTAATACCTTTTTGGGTGAAAGCAGTGTAGTTTTTAAATAAGATATTAAAGTAATCAAAGCATATACACGAATTTTTTTTTTATCATAAACTAAAAATACAATGTTTTAGTTTTGAATTATGTTTGAGATGAAAAAATCTTGAATAACGTGGGAAAATTTATTATAAAACGTTATTGTAATCAAACTGAAGTACTATGGTCGAACAATTAACACACGCACGCGCATTATATGATAGGCATATATGACACTCATTATATGACTGCAATTTGTGTGAATATAATAGATACATATATATAATTACTTACATAGTTTTTCAATAAAACTTAAATTTTTTAATTCAATAAATAAACTAAATATTTATTATGTAACCTATCACTGAAAAATTCGTAAGATTTTTCAGAATTTGTAAAGCATTATTCTGAAAGTGAGTTCATTTTTCATGTTGTTTTTCTCCTAAATTTTTATTATTAGGATTCCTTTAAAATTACAGCTGAGTTTATGTAAATAAAATAATAGTGCGAGACATGTCATTGAAACTTTATTTCATTTTGTATAATACATCTTTATACATGAGATGACGGAGTCTACTTTTATAGTTGTCTAGATAATCGTCAGCAAACGTATACATTTTCCAAGAGTTTTTTACAATAGTAATAATGAGAGAGAGAGAGATTTTTTAGATGAATTTGAATTCTTAACAAGCACAATTGGAACGTTTCTTTGTCCTATTTAGAGTAATTTTCAATTCTTCTGAATCAGTGATAATTTGAAGGTTATCCATTAAAATGTCCGTGAGAGCCTTAAAAGCCTGAAAATCGGAAATTTTAAAATTAGTTGTTACATCTGTAATTCTTGTTGATATTTCGGAAACAAATCAGTGCAATATTCAGAAATCTACGAGAAAGAAAAACGTTAAATGTGTTCCTCACATAATTTGTTCTAATATTTTTCTCCTTAATTTAAGAAAATAAAGTTGAATTTGTTATGCTTTTTTTCGTTTCATTAATATTACACATGATTTCCAACAAAAAATTTAAATAGAAAAAGTTTTTATGAATTTTTAAACGTTATAGGTTGATTTTAACTTTTAGTATATTTAAAAACTAGAGATACAATGAAGCATGATCTCTTAACTGATATATGTACGTCCTTCGTTTGCGAGCCTGTGAAAGTTTTCTGACCTGATATTGATAATTTTTCAAGAAACTTAGTAATAACTTTTTTTTAAGAAAAAAATATGTTCTCAATCACTGAATTTTTTTATTTCAATTTTGTGATGAGAAGATAAGTTATTTAAGAACAGTAAAAACTTGTAAACCATGGATTGCGAGGTCTTTGTATCTATTAATTTTCGTAAAAATCAAGTTTAGCTTGAATCATCGATACATTTGTACCCTACAAAAAAATTAGTTTTTAAAATTAGGACGTAGATTAACTTAAAAAACGTTAAATAGGTCAATGAATTAATGGATAGATGTTCCAAATGTATTAGAGGACTCTTTAAGATAATTGAATTTTCCATAGTTCTTTGAATAAGTAATACAGCTATATATACATATATATATATATACATATATATATATATATATATACATACACACATATATATATATATACTTATATATATATATATGTCGTATTTCGAGTCAACCCCAAGTCATTTTATAAAAACGATTTTTATGCAAAGAGCGAATTCTACGCCTGCTCTGAGAAAAAGACAGATACCAAAAGAAGTACCGAGTGGTTATAAGTACAGTTAGACTATTCGGGGCCTGTAGAACAAGTCCTGCGCATCGGATTTTGATGAAATTTGGAATATATGCTATGTGGACCATGGGGGAAAAGATTTCTGCAATAAGAAAATAATACAAGTTTTGACCACCAGGTGGCTTTTATTGAATATTTCTTACGCAAATCTGTATAAAACCTCTATATAAACTTGCAGTCATTTCCAGAGAATCATTCAGCGTGCGTTTGTCATCGTTAATCATGCCCTTACCAAAAACATCGATCTTTAATGGTAAAACTGTTTTATCAGAACCGCAGCAATCACTTAGTTCAACTGCGTGAATATCCACATTTAAAGGATCTGCGAAAACGACCCATATCAAGGATTGGTTTGGAAAAGTTGATCATGAAATTTGAAGAGACTGGAGATTTGGGTGTGCTGCCCGAAGAATGTTGTTGTGCTATCTCTTGTCTTTCTTGGTGCTGCATTTACGGTGACCAACAGTGTATATATATAAATCCATTAGCTATTCATATATAAATCAGTTAGCCATACATTTAAATTAAATTTATGTTTTAGTAATAACAAGAGTGTAAGATAAGGTTATTTTTAGAATTAATTTCTGGTTATCAATAATTTCATACAAAAAGCCACAGAAACTTTAAATAATTAATGTCCAGTATATTTTGATGAATATAATGAAATTATTCCCTTTTATAATTTTTGTCAAGCCAATGCAAAAAGTTAAAGTAGAAAAAAAGAAAAATGTGTTAAATAATAGCATTAAAAAACTTAAGAAATTTAAAAAAAATCTTTTTTTTTGCTGATAAATTCTTTGTGTTCTAAATTCTGTAAACAGTATTGTTCTGCAAAATGCAAAAATTGCCACTCAATATAATTCTACTAGAAATACAATGATTTTTTTAAAAACAGCATATTGCATTATTATTGATGTGCTAAAAAATAAAAAAATTGTTTACAAAAAAATTAGTTATTTAAATCTAAAATTTTTAAATATATGTCTCAAACTTTTAAAGTTAATGGAAAGCTTTTAGATTCCGAAATTTATTGCAGAATTAATATCAAAGAAAATAGAAGCAGCTTGTGATCGTGATAAACTAAAAAAGTCCTTATAAAAATTTTAAGTATTGAAAAGAATTATACTATTATTTAACTATTCCTGACTTTTTGATGTATTAAATTCAGATGCTCAGAAATAATTCGTTATTAATTAGACTCATATAATACAATTTAATTATTTTCAGTAATAAATTTAGTGTGATAAAACTTAAGTATTTACCTTATCAACATTTTCTCCGTTGAAAGCGCTTATCAAAAAATGTTTATCAGAATACCCTAATTCATCGATGAAAGCTGTGATGTCTTCTTCAGAAACTCTAACCTTTGATTTAGAATCACATTTATTTCCAACTAAAAGGGTAAAGAAGTCAAATTACTACCAGTTGCTAGTTATGTTAATGCATGAAATTAATTAAATCCTAGAATATTAATAAAGGCACTATTAACTTCGCAAAACATTATAGAGAGACATGCATAAGTACTACAGTTGACTCTCGATAATTGGAAGTTGGAGGGACCAATAAGGAACTTTGAATTACCAAGAGGGTAGGAAAAAACTCTCGAAATACACAAAGAGAATTTTTTTTCCAAGCACATTTAAATTTGAAACTATGTAATAAAACAACAATTGTACAAATGTATAAAATTATTTTAAAGTATTTTTAAAAAGTATATATTATACAATATAAATATTATACAGAAGTTAAAGGCGTGTATTAAAAGAATACATTCTCTCATACACAATTCTACGCATCTCTTCTTTACAATAGTGGACCATCCTTTCTGAACACATGTGTAGCAAGGCCACGTGTTAAACGAAAGATATGGATGGCTGACAATAGGTGCGGTTTGTCTATTGTCCACTTGAAGAAGGAAAGTAAAAAACTTGTATTTTCACCTGATGAACAGGAAAACACAGAGAAGGGGGAGCAGACAAATGGTCATTAAAAAGGCTACATTACAAGGGAGATATGCAGAAACAATACAACATAAAACTTGTAAGTTCCAGCCTGTTTGCTACAGGACTGTACATGATAATGAGTGTTCGAATTGTTGAGGGTTTTATAAGATAACTTCTAATTATTGCATGTTGTTGTCCGGCCAGCCACAGATTTTACTTTGAAATATTGAGTGAACGCAAACGTATTGTTTTAGTTCGAAATATCAAGAGTTTTTCTAGGGACTGAGCATATACTTCGAATTACCGAGAGGTTCGTATTATCGAAGGTATGAATTATCGAGAGTCGATTGTATTTATAGCGGTAATTTGTATTTTGAATTCTTGTATTTTAATTTTTATAGCTTCATGGAACATAACTTAATTCATTCCTATAGATTTTTCATCTTTCAACAAGTTCACTTTCCTGAATATAGTAAACAAGTAGTTTTAAGACTAAGTAACTAAACTGTTATCTTCTAAATTCGCATATAATGTGTTTCTCGGAAGCATTAGAGAAGACATGCCAGAGGAAAGACATAATGATGAGATTTTATACAAAGTTCAAGAAATACATCTTATTTTCTTATAGTAATTGATCATAATTTAACTTTGTTGTCTTTGTTAAATCTGGTTTTTATTCGTGAATCTGTTCATCCAAAATATACATTTATTATTAGCTAGTGTGGTCTTGGTAGCGAAGTTGTGATTGGCATTGAGTTCGAGTTTTGATAGTCTACTTTGTAGACAGAGTAATGCCTGTTAAGTCTGTTGAGACTCAAGTCTTCATGGCCACGGTATCTGAGTAGTCGTATTCGCGCGAAATTGTGGGTGGTGTAGTGGCGCTTCAGACTTTAGACCAGATGCTGCAGAAGACCAATCTTGCAGAAGAGATTATGCACATTAAATCTGTCGTGGCTCAAAGTACCCACATTGACATGATGTGGAAGTTTGTAGATTGGTGTGCCACATCCTTTTCACTTGACAAAATTTCAAAATTGGGGTTTGGATGTAGGGTTAACAACACTACCCCATAAGAAAAACTCTTGTTACGAAATCTCAACAAGAAAATATATCCGGGCTGACTTCTAGGAAACGACTTGGAAAAGGTTTTCTGGACTTGATAATAGGATTTTGGAATATTCGGTCTTTGTACAGAAATATGGATTAATGACCTTGAAAAAGATCTCCTAGTTTTGAGAACTGAGAATTGAGGTACACTAGCAGGAAGAAGGCTGGGCTGAAAAAGGCTTCTTGAGAAGGCCTCCTTGAGAAAGCCTCCCAGAAGAAGGCCTCCTTGAGAATATCTCTTAGTTTTGAGAACTAAGAATCGAAGTACACTAGCAGGAAGAAGTCTGGCTGAAAAAGGCTTCTTGAGAAGGCCTCCTTGAGAAGGCGTGGAGAATATCTCCTAGTTTTGAGAACTAAGAATTGAAGTACGCTAGCAGGAAGAAGGCTGGGCTGGAAAAGGCTTCTTGGGACGGCCACCCTGGGCTGTTGAGCCATTGAGGAAGAAAGGAAGGTTAAAAATTACGAGGTTCATTGCCACCAGCAATCACGTTGTTTTAAACTACAAAGTCAATGAAAAAATCAAGCAACTCAAAGTCTTCACGTTTGTCAAGGTATTTATGTATAAACTTGGGAGGATTGAACTCACTTAGAAGGCTTACAGCTACAAATCAGTCTTCCGAAATAAACAAAAATAATCCAAACAAATGCAAAAGTAAGAAAATGTGGTGGTATGGAAATTTGGAAACTGAAGTGCCAGCTCGGATGTCGTACTTTACAAGTGATCATTGTTCAAAATTACGATGTCCACCCCCAGTAGCTCTCTTGTTGTTTCGAAGTTTGACATTTGTGAACAATCAATACCTCCTTCTCTTTGATTGATATTGTACTTTTTATTAAATCAAGATTTACTTTTCTATTCTTCTCAAGCTGAAAGTCTGTAATAGTTTATTTAAATGAGTAGAAAACTATTTTTTTCTTAATATGATTCGTGAGTAGTTATTTTCGAATATTAATATCACAAAGTTAATCACCAAGAAAAAGACACTTCGCTCACTTTGTACCCAACATAATGATTTCTTTACCTATTACTGTTGGTACTCCTCCACAAACATGCTTCAATTCTGCAAACCATTTCGGTAAAGCGTACAGTGTGTCTTTTTGAGTAACATCGTATACCACCAAAGCTCCATGCGCTCCATGATAAAATCTAAAATCAATAAAAAAATAAACGAAATAAATATTATTGTGTTTGATTAAAACTAAAAAGTTATGCGTTATGCTATCATTTCACGTTTCTAAATTAATTTATAAATTGTTGAATGATTTTGGGAAATTACTCAAAACATTTACTTTTATTATTATTTCTGTGCGTTGTGTTTTTACGAAACATGGTTTTGTTATTGTGTATTATTTCAAATGAAATGCAAGTGGGAGGGTTTAGCGTTATTTTTAAATATCTAATTCCCTTGGTTACATGTTTAAAAAGAAAGAATTAAGGAAGTAAACATATTAAGCATTTATGACTTGCTCTTTAATAATGTTTCTCGTACGTACTGTAGTATCATATATTTCAGCAATTAATATGTAGCAGCAGGTTCTATTTTTTTCATTGCTGTAATAGGAGTAAAACTAACAAGTTTCAAATTTATATGCTTACATCACAAAGTGACAAATTTAGACCGAAAACTCATTGTGGACATACAAAAAAACTCCATAGAATAAACGAGAAACAAAATTTTAAAATAAATCCAAAATATTGAGTTAAACACTTGTATTTTTTGTGAGAAATTTTGATATACAGGGTAGTCTTGAATTCATTGTACAAACTTTAAGGGTAGATACAGGAGATTGCAACAATAATTTATTGTATAGGTATGTATGGGCGCAAGTGTGTGTGCCGTGGTGAGGCGCAAACAGGGTGAAATAAAAGAAGTGACACGGAGTTATCGGTTGGTGCGTTGCCGGTAGGGGGCAGTGCATGTCTAGCCGCCGTACAACATGATAAACCTCAGTAAGGGATAGCTGACATGACGAGAATGCAGACATGCATTACATGTACGACCGTGCAAATTCTAACTGCAAAACAGCTCTTCGAATGTATCACGCGCAATTTCCTGATAGACGAATGCTGGATAACAGAATTTTTCAGGGGTCACATTGTCA
The DNA here is from genome assembly GCA_019973975.1 of Trichonephila clavata. Classification (NCBI taxonomy): domain Eukaryota; kingdom Metazoa; phylum Arthropoda; class Arachnida; order Araneae; family Nephilidae; genus Trichonephila; species Trichonephila clavata. The sequence continues at coordinate 24,196 of BMAO01012613.1, read as the reverse complement.
ATTTCATGAAACACGTTCGTTCCGCGTCACCAGACATAATGCTAATCGACAAAGAACTGTACGCAGTCCAAGCCTGAAAGAAAGCACCTTGAACGTTGTGGCTGATAGACCCAAGTACAAGAGCTGTTGCTCATCCCGCAAGTGTGAGTCATCAGGCCGTTTGTAGAGGGTTAAACGAAAATCGCTTATACATCTTCCATTTTCAGCGAGTACAAGCATTGAATTCTGCAGTTTATCTTCTCCGAATGCCAGCAGGTGATGCAGCTGGACTTAATAGCTCTTGACCTGAACAATTATGAACAGTTATTGTAAACATTACACTTATCAACGAGGCTTTCAATAAACACTTTCTTTCTTTTCGTGTCTTATTTTTTGTGTTTATGCCTCACCACGTCACTTGCGCGCGCCCATACTTTCTTATACAATAAATGATTGTTACACTGTCTTGTACCTACCATAAAATTTGCACCATGTATTCGGGACCACCCTGTATTACAATTTTCAATGTGCTATGCTAAATTGTCTTATAATCCTTATTCAAATATGGAAACTGCAACTTAAAAATTTAAAATAAATAAATCAAATATAAAGTGTGAATTTTTTTTTATTTTTGTTCATTTTTTTTACTCCCTTAAATTCTTTATGAAATCATTCAATAATCAATAACTTCCCACATTTGCAGATCTATTCTTAAGGTGCAGAATTTCTTTTTACAAATTGTGATTCGAATAATATATTATAATTAATAATAATTAAGCATTTTATTCTGTTTATTCATTATTTTATTTTTATTACATTTACAATAAATGATTTATTGGTTTTGTGAGCACTTAACAAAACGCATTTAAAAAATCGGATAAAGTTTCAGTTGATGCAGACGAAATTGGAACGCATAATTTTCCAATAATTTGCACGCTGTGTTTTAAAGGTAGCTGTATCTCTCTGTCTGGATGGAGAAGATCTCGCATTCAATGCAAAAGTTTTTTATATTAAACACTCTAAAAGAACTTTCGTGAATTCGTTGAAAGTGTTTTATTCTTCTAGATGATATTATGCCTAACAGCTTTTCAAACATCTTTGTTAAGAGTTTTCAAATATTTTATAAACTTTAATTTTAATCGAACATTCTAAAACAATCAGCTACTACATTCTTTAATTTGGAATGTGTGTGTGATGTGTAAAATAGATTCTATGATGCGTTAAAAACTTCTAAGTTACTTGTCTCAAAGATTTGTGAGGCATCAGAGCTCATTATTAAGCCCTTAGCTGAAGATTTAAAGTTAAGCGATTCGCTACCCTGTGCCAACATTATTCGTATAGGCGCACGTATGCAGTGTACTGGGAGAGAAGGAAAGGCACAAACAAGCAAATTTTTCTCTTAAATAAATAAATCTTTTTCAAACACACACACAGTCAAGATAATTTCATTGCATTCCAAAGTCTTCGGAATATATTTCGTGATACCAGGGCATAGAAAATAATCGTATTTTGGTAAGACGAATATATACGTCCAGGGAAAAGCAAACTGGTTGAGCGAGACAGATGTATTGTATAAGCCGCCGGTAGCTAAGGGGTTGAGGCCCAGTGGCAGCGCATAACGCTTCCACACCACAGGTCTGGGGCTCTGTCCTGGGGCTGAGTAAGGTAAACTCAGTCTTTCATCCCTTCAGTCGGTAGATAAATGAGTACCAAGCTTGTTTGGGGACTAAACACTGGGGGTTTCACTTCAGACTGCTCATACACCTCAGCGCCCAATGGTCACGTATACTGAGATGGTCACAGTAGGTATTGGCCCTCATGGGCTGTTGCGCCACTGAGTTTGGTTAAGAGGTTAATAAATTAAGCGTGTAAGAATAACAGATTTATGATGCATTGCAATCTGTAACTAGTAAAATAAATTTTGTATTTAATTAGTAAAATAAACGTGGGACGGATCTATACGCGTCCTTCCATTAACCTCTTGCGAACTCCTTTTGGGCCATCATTTTTCAACCAACTTTCTCCGAAGACAGGAAACGAGATTATGCAAATTAAGTTTAATATATATATTCTGTATTCGCGAGTTTCAGAGTTAGTGAAGTGAGAATAGATTGGATGTGAAGTGAATAGATGAGAAGCGAAAGAAATCGGCAGTGAAGCGTATGCGTAAACAGTGTACGAAGCAAGAAGTTGGAAAATAAAGGAAGTGATTAGTTCAACTATTGGAAAGGTGTTTAAGTCCCCGCAAAGAGATTAGAAGATTTCAAGAATTCAGGTACTGTTATCTTAATCAAGTTAGAGAGTTAAATTATTAGAGCTGCCATCAAAATAATAAGCTCCGTAAAAGTTATCTTAAGGCAGCGTTTCTCAAACTGTGGGGCGCGCCAGCATATGGCAAATTAGGGTTTAGTAAAATTAATTTACTGGAATGAAATAAAACAAAATATCTTTGACATAATAAAAAAAGCATATATTTACACTGATATAATTTATATATATCATCTGACGATATTACCCTCCACTTCAAAATGATCATTAACTATATCTTTGATCTATAACCGAATTAAAAAAAAACAATTTGTTTCATTTCCTTCAATCTCACGATGAGAGATTTTCTTTATTACGTTTTTGTTTTAAACCTAAAATATACTACTCTTTTAGTGATAAAACCCGGACCCAGAGAAAAATTCTTGGAAGTTATATAAACCTCACTGTTATTATTATTGGTATACTATATATGAGCTGTAGAAAGAAAAGGAAGACTTAATTCACTTTTCACCAGAGGCAGAATATATTTGCTGATCAAGGAAAAATGAAATTTTTTTGCACCACACATTTAAATGATTCTCACTCACTTAAATTAAAAGCAACGAAAGTAAAATTTTTTTCGTTGAATTATCTGTATATTTATGTACCTGTTGATGTAAATAAAATTCATTTTAAATTACAAATCAATTTGTATGATCAATAATTAATCAATAACTATTTTACTTTTAATTTTCAAGGCATATTCTTACGTTTAGGTACACTTTGCATAAAATACTTTGCCTATACAGTACCTTTGCCTTTGCCATACACTTTGCCTATACAGCTATAGAGTTTTACAGAGTTTTTGCAAACATAACAATCCATAAAATGAATGAAATGATATATATATATATATATATATATATATACATTTATAACAATTTACGTGTTTGCTTGCAAATGTTCGCTTACGAATTAAAAATTTATCCAAAATTTTGTTTTACTCTACTACTGAAAATACTTGATACCGTGAATTACAACTAACGCGCAAAATTTTTTGTACAAGATAGTTCGGGTAGCTATAAGAAGTATCGATTAGACTAAGACTGGTTGGAATTGTACAAGGCACAGCATTTTTACAAGTTATGTGCAGAAGTCCGAGATGTTGTCCAGACTCACATAGACGTTCGCGAGAATGTCAAATGTGATGGATATGATAGGGAGCAAGATAGAACAGATTATTTTTCAAATAGCATTTGTACTTTTAGAAATTGATGATGGAGGAAATAAATATCTCTCTTTAAAGAAATATCATTTCGCAATCTGTTCCAATTTAAAAATTTGAGAAAGGAAAAATAACATGTAATAAACCTATTGCTTGAAAGTAATTTGCTTAAAATACATATTACTAAAAAGTATCATGTACAAAATTTAATACTTATCTTGTAAATTTGTATGGTTTATAATTAAGATCGTTTTGTAGCTTTAGCACCAAAGTGCATTATCATTACATTCAATACATTTTTATTATACACGGGAGGCGAAGGGGGGGGGGGAATTATGATTGAAAATTGGGTCGCTAATGGTCAAAGTTTGAGAAGCACTGTCTTAAGGTTAAATCTGCAGGATTGGTTATATTCTCCCCACGCCATCTCGTCTCACCTTCGTGCTTTGACTGATCAAATTTATCTTACTTAGAGTGTTGTGTCTGAGTTGAAATAGTGATAAATAAAATAATTAAAGTTCATCATGTCATCTAGTTCCTCCTACACCTCTAGCCGGTTTACAGGAAATGAGTGAGAGAATATTAACGTCGCACTGATTAGCAACACGAGGGTTTTTGGCGACGGTCCACGTAATTTTGAACCATGGTCAAGTGACGCGGACGACACCTGAGCTGGCACCCCCCCTCTCCTAACTACCACACCAAACCAACGGGAGGACGTTTGAGCTCTCGACATATTTAACGTGCATCGCTCCCCTACACGACGGTATGGGGAGCGATAGTGGTACTAGGATCGAACTCATGACATGCTAGCCATGATCATGCATAGACCACTCGGCCACCGCGGCCCGGGTTACAGGAAAGAAGGGATACAAATTCTTTATAAATGTTGTATTTAATTAGTAAAATAGATGTGGCTTGTAATCGAGTGGGCTAAGGTTCGAGTCCCGAATAAAGCATGGATGTATCTTTGGGAAAAGAAGTCGGACTTTCGCATGAAATGGATTCCTGTCTAAAATGGAAAGCAGCGCACCCCTTCTGTTCTATGCAGGGATCATCGTTTGTAATTAAAAAAAGTTTATATTCTTCTGTGTTTGCATTGTATGTTTCTGTTCATCCATCTCTTTTGTATGTAACCCAGTATGAAACACACGATAACAACAAACGTTATAAGTATAACCTATTTGTGATTCATAAGAATCTAAGGCAGTGCTTCTCAAACTTGCAATATTTCTGACCCAATATTCAATCATTATTTTCATCGCCCCCCCCTCCATACAAATAACAATACATTGAATTAAATAATACTATACTTCGACGCTGAATCTACAATACGATTTCAATCTCCTAAGTACCAACGGCGTATATATACGTCTCTCAACCGGTGCATTAAAGGCCCGGACGTATATATACGTCTTTCCGAAGTACGATATTTTCTGGGCACTGCTTTCCATAAAATTATTCCGAAGGCTATGGAATGCAATAAAAGTACCTTGACAGTGTTAGCGAAGGATTTACATACCTTATTGCCTTATTTCTATCCCCCCCCCCAGTACATCTCATACGCGAGCCTAAGTGGAAAACGGAGACATTGGGGAGCGAATCGCATAACTTTTAATCGGCAGTTAAGGGATTATTTATAAACCGTACAAATCATCAAGATAAGTGTTAATTTTTGTTCATAGTTTTATGTATGACAAGCCCATGTGGTTACTGGTAATTATTAAACTTGTTCTTAATTTAGTATTGTGAGTTTAATCATCAAATACGTTGTGCAGTACTGATACATTTATAAGTGTATTATATCAGTGTAAATGTTATTTTTTTTTGTCAGAATGTACTTTGTTTTTTTACTTTCAGTAAATTAATAATTCTTTTTAATAATCTTTTACTTTCGATTTTTCAGTATGCTCACGCCCCCCTCGTAGAGTGATCACCCCCCTCCCCTAGGGTGGCGCACCCCACAGTTTGAGAAACGCTGATCCAAGGTTAATAAAATAAACGTTGCTAGAATAACTGATTTATGATTTGTTAGTCTATTTATTAAAAAATAAACATTATAAGAACAACTGTATTTCATGCAATTTTGAGTATTCGATAAAAAGTATCATATGTTAAAAATACTATTAATTTTTTACCAAGTTGCACCTTTAAGTTAGTTTGTTTTGAATAAACAAACTGAATGGTATTTTTAGGACGAGACTTATTTGATATCTTTTCTCTAACTCTGGTCAAAAACATACGTAGATACGAAAATAATTTGTATTATTGACATTAAGACTTACGATTTCGTAATGGATTTGAATTTTTCTTGTCCTGCTGTATCCCAGATCATGAGTTTTGTCAACTGGCCTCTAATTTCGCGATAGACTGGTCTATAATCTACTCCAATAGTGGGAGCAACGGTGTCTGAAAATGGAGAATCCAAGTTCAATAGCAAAAAATAATAAAATTATTTTCTCTAAGCCAGAAATGTAAAAAAATTAAGAGAAAGTATGCCATGATATTATTACACATAATTAGATATTACGGGAAAAATGAATTAAATAAGGATTAAATGAAAAATAAATATACAATAAGAAAATTCAAATTAAAATATAAGCATAATAAGATTGTCTAAAGTAATATGAAAACACAGGCATTTTAAATGAAATAGCCATGAACTATTCTTTGTAAATACGATCAGTAATAATACAGTCAGTCGTATTATTTATAAATAACAAAAAAAATAGCTTTAAATATTCATACCACATTATAAGAAATTTCTACATGTATATGTTACCGTTAAAGTGTATAATTCAGTTATTTCATAGAACAACTAGGTATTTCATGAAATAACTAGCCAAGTCAGTTAAAGTAAAAATAAACAATTTCAAAGATGTTTAATAAATCAATTGATCATACATTTTTATCTCTTTTGCTGATGAATAATTGATAAATAATAAGGGAAAGTAGATAATATAATTTGTTATTGTTCATATTGCTAACATTAGTTAAACAGAAAGGGGAAAAAAGAAGATGCTGCAAAAATAGATTATATTTAAATATGATCAACAAAAATACATGCTGGGTAGAAAAACTTTTGCTTCATAAAAACATTGTATAAACTTTTTAAACAAATGTGTACGATAATATTAATTTAAATTTTATGAGATACCTTTATTTTACACATCATTATTTATTAGAGCAAGGATTGCTGTGATGACATTTTGGATTGGAACTGCTTATTATTTTTGAAACAAGCCCACTTTACCATTAAACATTTTTTTTACACGAGTGCTTTTTAAATCCTTTTTCAGTACCGCAACTTGAGCCGTTGGAACAGATTGTTGTGTCAATATTTGGAACTTCTTCAATGGAAATTAATTCTCGCTGACATATATTGAACTGATATCTAGAGTACAATTGTTTTACTCGGCCATTTCTGGTCCCTAATCGGAAAAATCCTTCCTAAAGCAGCTAAAACCGGTTCAAAGAAGTTTCAAGTGCCGTATTCATACTTTAGCGGTCGAATAATCGTTATTCTATAGAATACCTAGTTAAATCGTAGAATTTCATAATTTTATATATTTTAACTGACTTGCCCAGTTATTTCATGAAATACCTAGTTATTCTATAAAATAACGGATTTCATACTTTAACGGTAACATAAACATACACAATATTTATACGATAATGTAGCAAATGCTTTACATAAAAAGCTTTAAACTGGAATAAATATAGGTATATATATCACGCATTGTTATTACTTATCCCGCCTAATCGACAGAAACATCAGACTGAGGTCCACGAAATTCTTTGTGGTAGGAAAAGGGCTGGGTTAAGTTTGTTGTTTGCTGCAGATTTTGAGCATCATGCAGGTGACCGTACAATTTCACTCCATTCCACCTGAATTTGGAGAAAGAACACCTGGGGATGGTCACCAACCCTTTCCTGTCTGGGTGGCACTAAATATCACATATAAGTATTTAATTATAAAATTTTAACTGTAACGAAGTTGCTTGCCCATATAAATGACAGTTTTGAAATAAATACAGATAACTTGCAATGCATGTAGTAATCTGCTTCAAAAATTAATGAGTTTAGTCCGAGAGTTGTAGAATCAAAATGAGAATAATTAAAATGTCTCATTAATAGTCGAATTTCATACATCGTTCATATAACCTACTATAACTAACCCTCCGTTAGGTGCGCGATTCTCTCAGATGCATAATAAAAATAGTTTGGTGCTGCGTCTACACGATGGGTAGGAACGCGCCCCTCCTTCTTCTATCTATCTTTCGTCACTCGCTCTAGGATCCAGTGTTAAGGGCAAAGACAATTTCTTCATATTTTGGGTGGCGCCGGCTGGGTGGCGTGGTTGGTTTGTCCCTGGCCTTCTACACCCAAGGTTGCGGGTTCGACCCCGGCCCAAGTCGGTGGATTTTCGTGATGCAGAAAATCGACAGCGGCCATGTCGTATGATTATATGGCATGTAAAAGATCCCTAGAGTGTCTGTTTGGCTTGGGTGCTCTCGGCAAAATTAAATCCTAGTACAAAGTTCGCATCGTCAAGAGCTCAGGTGCCTCCCTCTGTGGAGGAAACTGGGCGTCAAAATTGCTTGCTGTAATTGGTATCTCCTATAGGGTGCAGCGCTAAAAAGTGGTACCAGCTCCTGGGGAATGTACTAGGTCTGCAAAGGTTTAAAATACCAATGCGCAGCCCCATTGAAAAAAAAATATTTTGGGTGGCAGGGGCCATTGAATCTGATAGATGCACCACGCCCAACAGCGTCACTTTTATGACTTTGTACTATTTCGTTAATTTTGGTTTTTATTTCTAGTAAAATAGTATAGTTTTCAGTTTTATACGAACATTTTTTTGCAAGTCCATGGTAACTTCAGTATGATAATTTTTTTTGCTGGGTGTTTAGATGTATCTGGGAGATGCCATTTGCCGTATTTTATTCAATCCTTAATGTACAGTTGGAATAAACTCCAAAAATATCTATATGTGAATCAAAACCACCAAGATCCTCGCACACATATCTAAGAAAACTAGGTCACGAACTTTTGAAAGAGCACCAGCGAAGACGGTCTGAGAGAAACATTCACATTCTTCGTTCATTTTGACTTAGAATGGAAGAAATACGTGATACATAGCGCCCCATTCAAGACGAAAAACCAAGAGGAACATCAACAAAACTTCTAAGAGAAGGTACCGTTCCCTCTAGTCAGGATAGCAAAAAAAGATTATTTAAATTTTGTAATGTATTACACACACACAAAAACCAGGGTGGGCCTTGAACATTGTAAGGTGATTTGTGAAGACTGCAACAAGGCATCTTAAAATGTTAACGATGATGACACAGCCATGATGATTCAACTAACCATTATCTTTTTGATGTTTTTTTCGTTTAAATATTTCAATTTCGGATTTTAAAAATATTGTCAAACATCTATTAGTCAGTACTTTGAAATTTCCAGTTAACTGGTGCGTAATAATTAGCTAATAGTATTTTTAGCTACTGAATAAAGAGTGTGTAATTTCCAGCTATAGATAATTTTTGTGCTGCTGCTTATTATAGAATTTCCAAAAGGTAAGTGAAAAAATTTGTTATTTTTGCACCCCGATATTACGAATTAATTACCTGATTTAACGAATAAAGTTCTCAGTCCGGATGAATTCGTTAAATCGGGGTTCGACTATGTGAGGAACTATACGGTTGCTTCTATTAACATCTCGGGAATTCCTTTTGGGCCATCATTTTTTCAACCAACTTTCTTCGAAGACAGGAAGCGTGATTATGCAAATTAAGTTTAATATATATATTCTGTATTCGCGATTTTGGGAGTTAGTGAAGTGAGAATAGTTTGGATGTGAAGTGAATAGATGAGAAGCGAAGTAAATCGGCAGTGAAACGTATACGTAAACAGTGTACGAAGCGAGAAGTTGGAATATTAAGGAAGTGATTAGTTCAACTATTGGAGAAGTGTTTAAGTCCACGCAAAAAGATTAGAAGATTGCAAGAGTTCAGGTACAGTGATCTTTGATCAAGTTAGAGAGTTAAATTATCAGAGCGGCCAATAAAATAATAAGCTCCGTATAAAGTTATCGTAAGGTTAGATCTGCAGGATTGGTTATATTCTCCACATGCCATCTCGTCTCACCCCCGTTCTCTGACTGATGATCAAAGTTATCTTAATTAGAGTGTTGTGTCTGAGTAGAAATAGTGATAAATAAAATAATTGAAGTTCATTATGTCGTCTGATTATTTAGTTCCTCCTACACAGAGAAGAAGGGATGTAAATTCTTTTTACTGTATTTCTTGGATAGAGCATTATGTTAGATTTTATAACGAATCCACTAACTTTTTTTATTGTAATTAAAGTAATTTAAATATAATGATTTTAGTGATTAGACTTTATGATTAAAACAAATCTAAATTATCTTTAAGTTAAAAAAAAAGAAATTTATTAATGAAGGGGAAAAAAGGAATATGAACGAAAATATACATACCTGAAAAACGATCATCTGCATAGCGCTGAAGGATGCAACTCTTTCCTACCACTGCAAATAATGTTTAAAATATTTGTAATTTATAATAATATTTCTTTTGCATTTTTAATTGTTGTTATATTCTAATTAAATATCGTCGTTGAAATTTATTTCTTAACCTTTTAAAAAATAATTTTATGAAGGGCCCGATTTTATTGTATAAAATTGGGCCCTTCATAAAATTATTTTTTTATGAAGGGCCCAATTCTAAGCAAAAATGAAGCAATAAAAATTTTTCTGTGTCAATTTTTTAAAATCCATTGTATTTTGAATGTGTCGTTCTTATTCGAATCTAAGCTGCACTTTTTTCCAATGTTAATGCTACCGAAAATCGGGTGCGGCTTAAGGGTGGAAAATTCGTTGGATGAAGAATATTAGATATGATACGGACTGTTAGGGCAATTACAGGTTCTTCTTGTAAGTATGTAAAAGTTTTCAATACCGGTAAAATAACTTAGTTATTCACTTCTTATTTTAGTTCTAATTTTAAATTTTCTTTAATATTGTAAGTATCAGATATCGATAAAAGAATTTTACATTATTTTTTTCTCACAAAAGCGTATTGAGAATGTAAGGTGTAGCTTAGAATCGATGGTGGATTAGATTCATATAAATACTGTAACTGTAGAATGAAACTATATAAAACTATACTTTTATATAGTTTCGGAATTTTATTTTTTTGTTGTCGTTATTTGAGTATTTTGAGAAAAATGCATTCTCGATTTATGACTGTAGAATGCAAACATAAAATTCAGCTTTATTTTCGAAACAATCAGCTACGCTATTGTTGCATGTGTGCCGACCGTTGAAACCAAGCATTTTGCGTGGCACTAAATTTTCTCTCGCAGTTACATGTTATTTATTTTGACATTTTCTCATTACGTCATATCCAGCTGCTTTCATTTTAACATTATTTACTTTAATTTCTTAATAAAATGTATTGTAGAAGAAAGTTATTCAAGAGGTTGATTCATCACCAGAGGGAGCTGCGATCGCTTAGCGATTGCCACGTGATTATCAAATAAACAGTAACAGCTAATCGTATTACACTTATGGTTGTGTGCAAACTGTCGATTTTGCTAACATTAAAATTTAAAATTCGTTAAAATTTTTTAGTACTCTAAATATTTTTAATATATTTTCTAGTCTTTTGTTTTTAGTATAATTATTAAATTTTTACATAGTTTTAGTTTGTAGATTAGATTTAAGCTTAGTTTATACTTCTGTTATGTGACCTCGTGTCTTGTGTTTTTGTATACTCTTACTTAGTAATTAGTTTGCCATCTACATTGTGTTTCAAAAACTTATGGATCGTTCAATTGAACAAAATCCTTTATACTTAAAAATTACGTGTTAAAGTGTAAAACAGGGAAGGGGGCTATGCCAATTTTTTGGCGGCCTTAATCGATAGATCCAAGAAACTTAATTTAACGATAGGTGTTACGAGGATTTACAAATAGTATTTTACAGTAAAGATAAAGAACTATTAATGAGAAATTTGAAAAAAATATATTTATAAAGCTATTAGTAATCCATAAAAACAAAAAACTGTATTGTTTTTTTAGGTTAAAGGAAAGAAAAGATTTCATTTTGTTATATGATAGTATATACAAATCCGAAAATGCCGCCAAAATACTCAGTCGAATCAAACGCGAATGAAAACACGTGGTTATTCGTTTAGCGTACTGTCATGTGATTATGAAGTCAGATGAATCGAGTTCATAAAATGATAATTTTTACTTATTTATTTGTAAATTTATAAGAAGTATTTTGATTAAATTATCACAGCAATTTATTGGAATTTGTACAAATATAGATATAATCTGAAATCAGTGAGAAATGTTGCAACATTTTCTCGAACCTCTCTAACCACAGTTAATGTTAAAATAAATACAAGAACAACTAAGAATATAATTTTCAAAATATTATATAAAATGACGAATGATTGAAGGGAGGTCAGAAGTATGAAAAGATTCAATCAAGACTATAATATTCTTTATTTATTTCAATATATTCTCTGTTTCATAATACGAATCATTTGTTGATTGTTTACTTGCGACACACTAAGAAGCAGCACGATAACTATTAGTGACGAACCGCGTAACTTTGAACCATGGTCAAGTGACGAGGAGGACACTTCAGCAGGTACCCACCCTACTCTTCAAACATCCACTTGTACGGTGGGTCTTTATTAGCACCAGGAGAGACTCACACCTGCGATTTGACAGACCGAAGCCGGCTACAAGTTCGTGACTATGGTCATTTTTCTATTGCGATCACAAAATAGTGTCTTGTACAGCCAAAACTCTACTACATTTACTTTCCGATATCCATTTCGACAGACAATTCCTTTCTAATTTTTCAAAAGTTAACTTAAAAAAAATTTCTTTTTGCTTAAATCTATTACTCATATTTCTAAATATTAAATTGTTATTTTATGTATTAATTAAATATCTTTTAAAACTATTTTTTAAATTATTTAATAGTGGGAAGTTCATACAACATCAATCTTAAACTTGAGAATTTTCATTTAAAACGATAGTTCTTGCACAGATTTTAATTTTCATCTCTTGCAAATATTTATTTATTTATTTTTGAAGGAAAGGGATATATTTACAGTGGACCCAAAAGTGTTAGTACACTTGCAATTTCCTATAAAATTTAGTGTTTTTGAATAATAAAAATTAATATATTGGAATTGAAATTTTTTTATGATATCTGCAACTTGTTCTTAATGGAATGACTAATTATTTTTTAAAAGTAATAAGAACTATTATTTTTAAAAATTAATAATCAAAAAGCTACTGAAAAATTACGCTACAAAAGTCTTCGTACACTTAACAAAAATCTCAACGTAGCTTTAAATATTGTAGTTCTTTCTTAATTTATACTTAGTAGGATATCTTTTAGTCTCCACAACAACTTTTAAACGTCTTGATATAGATTTCATCAGTTTTTTGTAATTTCTGCATCGATTTTCCTCCATGCTTCTGTGATTATTGTTTTCACTTTCCGTTATGTGTTTATATGTCATGCTTTCTTTTTTTAAAATCAAATTCTCACCAAATATGCTTTACTGGGTGAAGTAAACTGATTGAGGAGGTATTTTCAGAATTTTGGGACATTTATAGAGACACCAGTGGCATACATTGAGAACAGTGCTCTTGGCGTGATTGTCTTGTTAAAAGATGAAGTCGTGTCCAATATCCAAATTTTGGACGGATAATTTTTTACAGTATTTTAAAATACTTAAATAGAGCTCATGATTTACAATATTATCAAAAAATACCAAATTACCTAATCCTGAAGCCAATTTACATCCACAAGCAAGAAAACCTCCACCTCCATGCTTCAGCATGGAGGTGGAGGAGTTCTTGTCCCACATAATTTCATAGGATTAAATTCCTCATTTTTTTCATTTACAAACTACACTTATGTCCATAAATTAAGGATAATTCAGAATCACACAGAAATTGAACTGAAATAAAAATTTCACCTGTAGAATTATTACACACATCTTGAAGAAGAATATGCAAATTACAGAAAACCACCAGATGGCGCGGATAGTACGTCAGAATGACGAGAGTGTAAGAGGAATGGTGGCAAAGAAGTAAAATTGTTCACAAGCGCTTTAAAAGCCTTTCAGTGCAATAACCGCATAGTTATGGCACAAAGGAAGCATTTGGATGATTTTTTCACGTGGTAGAATTATCGGACGACTGGAATGTGGACGTATCCAGCTGGGAGTATCCGAGGAACTTGGAATAGCCCAGAGTGTCATCTCCAGGCTTTGGCAACGATTCCAAGATGATGGTAATGTGAGTAGATGTTACAGCACAGGTCGCCCCCGAGTTACAACACCGAATGAGGACCGGTATTTGGCAGTTACTGCCAAAAGAAACAAACGGAGCACAGCATCAGACCTATCTCGTCAGCTCTCTTCAGCTACCGGTACGACAGTTTCAAGGCAGACCGTGTACAGACGCTTAGGGCACATTGGTCTATATGCTCGTAAGCCTGTCAGATGTGTTCCCCTTACCGCAACTCACTGTCGCCTGCGATTACCCTGGAGTAGAGAGCATATATTGTAGACACCGCAACAGTGGTCTTGTGTGATGTTTTCTGACGAGTCCAGGTCTAGTTTGCAGTCTGATTCTCGCCGGGCTTTCATATGGAGAGCGCCAGGTACCCGTTACCACCAAGAGAACACCATTAAACGACACCGTTACGGTGGTGCAGGACGGCTCGTTTGAGGAGGAATTATTCTAGGTTTCAGAACTGATCTGCATGTTCTGAGTGTAACGATGACAGGCCACATCTATCGGGATGTCATTCTGGAACAACATGTACGTTTGTTTCGGGGCGCCATGGGTGCTGAATTTCTGTTTATGGATGACAACGCCCGTCCTCACCGTGCAAACATTGTAGACGAATGCCTTCAATCAGAGTATATCACCCGTATGGATTGGCCAGCATGCTCACCGGACTTGAATCCAATAGAGCATGTGTGTTATATGCTTGGCCGACGAATTGCAGCTCGTCAACCCCTCCCACCTGTCTACCGGAACTTCGGAGGGCATTGCTTGATGAGTGGTGTAATATTCCCCAAGATTAGATTGATAATTTGATACTCAGCATGCGTAGGCGTTGTAAGGCCTGTATTGCATCGTCCGGGAGACATACTCCGTATTAACCATCATACTAACCATGTTATACTGTTTTTTGTAAATAGGTTCTTTTTTGAAATTTGCTCCAGGGAGTAAAAATCGCATTTTTTTAAAAATTTTGTCAAACATATAGCATTTTTTTTGCTCTTTACCTTTTGTTTAATAAATAGACTTTACAAATAAGTCGAATTTGTTTTGCTTCTGTCTCTTTCTTTGCCCGAACTTCATTATTCTTAATTTTTGGACATGAGTGTATTATATGCCTATCAGATCCAAAAATGTCGAATTTTGAGTCATCCCAATCAATTTACTGTCAATTTTGAATTTTCTGAAACTTAATTGGAAGAATCTAGCTAGGCCAATCAACCATGGAGGTGGAAATATTCTTGCGTGGAGGTGTAAAGCGGTCTAAAAATTAGGGAATTTGTTATTTTTTGATGGTATTGTACCGGGGTGTGCATTAGGTCGATCGCGATCGACCGGTGGACCACCAAGACATTTTGGGGTGACCACTTAAAGTTTTACCAGGTAGTTATTACTAAACTCAATGGTGCAACAGCCCATGTGGGTCAAGGCCTGTTGTGCCTATCTCAGCTTTCGTGACCTTAGGCGCTGGGATGCACATGCTTAGGTCAAGCGGTCAGTCTGACGTGAAACCGCCAATGTTCAGTTCCCAATCAAGTTTGGTATTCATTTTATCGACCCACTAAAGGGGTGAAAGGCTGAGTCGACCTTGTCCAGTCCAGGATTTGAACCTCGGATCTGTGGTGCAGAAGCGCGATACACTACAACTCAGCCACTGGGCTTCACCAGATAGTAATTATATACAGAAAATTCAAGATTGGCTGACAGTACGCAGACTAAGCTTACTACTGACTACAACAACGAAAACTAACCTTAGATAAAAATGTTTTATTTTTTTTAATGTATTTTGAATTGTTTCATAATAAAAGTACCATTTGATATAATTATATTCGGGGCTGTTGTTATTCAGTTTTTATCTTGCGTTTTGCTTTAAACGTGGTTTTAAAAGTGTTGTTTTTTATTTTAATTCTGTAGGTATATATATAAGTACATATTACGTACTTATTATTAATTTATAAGAATAATCTTTTCCTTACCTCACACCACACCTATGACATTGGACAGTAGCGTACACAAGAGTTTTTAAAGGGAAGGAGGGTCGAGGGTTGAATGGGTCTACCATTCTCCTTTCATACCCCAAACACTTTTATTTTAATTTTGTCGATTGTCGGGAACAAAAAAAAAAATGAATTCCTGAATAAATAATTAACATTAATAAATAAAAAAATTACTAATATCAAATATTTAATTACATTTTACATGCTATATACATGGGACTATAATGAATCGGAAAACAAAGTAGGGTTGTGAGGGAGAGTCCCTATCCGTGGACCCCTCCTCCGTCCTTGTGTGCGTTACTGACACTGGGTGGACCGCAACTCCTTGAAAGAATTAGTAGCCCGAATATTGGAAAAGTCTGCCCACCCTTGGTATTGTGAATCATGAACTCTATTTAAATATTTCAAAGAGAAATTTCAAATTATCCTCCCAGAATTCGGAGTTTTGGAAACGACTTCATTTTTAACAGAATAATGACGCCAAGCGCACTTATCTCTATGTACGCCGCTAGTGTCTCTATTACGATCCCAAAATTCTGAAAACACCTCCTCAATCAGTTTATTTAGCCCAGTAGAACATATTTCAGGAGAATTTGATTTAAAAAAAAGCATGACATATAAATACATAATGGAAAGTGAAAACAATAATCCCTGAAGCTTGGAGGAAAATCGATGCAGAAATTACAAAAAGCTGATTAAATCTATACCAAGACGTTTTAAAGTTGTTGTGGACATTAAAAGATATCCTACTAAGTATAAATTAAGAAAGAACTACAATATTTAAAGCTACGTTGAGATTTTTGTTAAGTGTACGAAGACTTTTGTAGCGTAATTTTTCAGTAGCTTTTTGAGTATTAATTTTAAAAATAATATAGTTATGCTATTTTTAAAATATTGATTATGTCATTCCTTTAAGAACAAGTTGCAGATATCATAAAAAAAATTACAATTTCAATATATTAACTTCTATTAGTCGAAAACATTAACTTTGATAGAAAATTGCAACTGTAGAATACTTTTGTGGTCTACTGTATATATCTTTATATATAAAATATACGTGTCACAGTGTTTGTCCGCAATGGACTCCGAAACTACTCAACCGATCATAATATAATTTTGCGTACTGTGTGTCATTTCGTTCAACTTAGAACATAGGATGGTTTTTATTTCAATTAATCACGTCATAATTTTTTTATTGCCGGAAATGTGAAGAATCCAAAAAATCGTTGCCAGATTCCCGTAAGGGAATAATCGCAAAATGTGGCATTGCTCATGCGTCTGTGGAAGCAGATATTACAAACCAAAATGCACGAAAATTAGATGCCTGGCGTATTTCGGGGTGTGGAATCCGATTTTAGAGTCAGTTTCCAAAAATAACCGTAACTTTGCCAGATAAAGCGGCCCGACCGTATCTTAGACACACCATAACAGGGGCTTGCATTAAAAGCCTTAAATCGTGAAAACTTGGACCCTGGCGTACTTAAAAATGGATAATCCGAATCTGATATCCAGTCTGAGAAATAACTGTAACTTTGCCGGATAATTCAAGACAACCATTTACTACACAAACCGTGGCAAGTGCTTTTCTGTTGTAATTCGGGATGGTGAACGAGAGTTTGAAATTGAATTTTAGAAATTCCTGTAACTTTGCCAGATAATGCTGGACGTCCCTAATGCCCCTTCCAGGGACTGAACTTGCCAGCTCAGGGGAACAAAGTAATTTCCAGTTGCATCTAGGGACGGGAAACGATAATTTGAAATTATATTTCAGAAACTCCACTAAACTTGCCGGATACTGTCTTAATTAGGAGAAAAGGCAAATGATTCGAGTTCCGCGTCCGGATTTTCATTATCTCTAGCGACTGAACTTGCTCGCGCTGGAGCATCAAAAGTAAGCTCCGTGTGCATTTCGGAGTGTGAAAATAGAATCTGAAATTGAATTTTTGGAGTTTCGATAACTTTGCCGGATAATGCCAGTCGACCGTATTTTAGACACACCGTAGCAGGGACTTGCCTTAAAAGCCTTGGATCATGAAAACTTTTTCATTGTGTATTTCAAAACGGATAATCTGAATCTGATATTCAATCTGAGAAATAACAGTAACTTAGCCGGATAATTCAGGATGACCGTCTTTTACGCAAACCGGGGCAGGAGCTCACCTTAAAGTCTTGGCGTGGGAAAAGTGTTATTCTTGGTGTAATTTGAGATGGTTTAAGCGAGTCTGAAATCGAAATATAGAAATTCCTGTATTTTTGACAGATAATGCCAGGGGATCGGAATATTCTCGAACAGCAGTACCAGCCTATCTTGCCGACGTAAAGTGAGTGAGTGAGTGAATATTAACGTCGCACTTTTCAGCTACACGAGGGCTTTTGGCGACTGACTGCGTAATTTTGAACCATGGTCAAGTGACGTGGACGACACCTGAGCTGGCACGCCCTCTCCTAACTACCACACCACACCAAAGGGAGGACGTTTGAGCTCTCGACAAATTTGACATGAATCGCTCCCCTACACGGCGGGGTTTCAGTGGTACTGGGCTCGAATTCATGACACGCTAGCCATGATCCGATGCCTTGACCACTTGGCTACCGCGGCCACTGCAGACATAGAGACGAAAAAGTGGATCTTAATTGTATTTCGAAACTGGCGATCCGAATACATATATTCTCAATCCAATTCAATATAATCTCATATCTACGTCAAATAATGCCAGACGAAAGTATTTTGCACGAAACTGTGGGAAAAGCTTGCTTTAAAATTCTTGAGGAGAGAGAAATTCTTTCCTGGTGTTTTTCTGGATGGGAAACAATAATAATATCAAATCGGATTTTAGAAACTCCCGTAACTGTGCCGGATAATGCCGACCGGTCGTAATGTTCCCCTTCAGAGACTGAACTTACAGGAGCAAGGGCGTCGAAAGTGGGCATTAAGTACTTCTCGGGGTGGGAACGAGAACCTGGATACGGATTTCAAAAGCTTCGGTAAATTTTCTGGATATTGCTGGAATGAGGTCAAATGGCTTTGTGTTCGAGTTCCATCTCCGGATTTTCATTCCCTGTAGCAACTAAACTTTCAGGTGCAGTCGAGCGAAAATATGATTGCAATAGGGAATTGCATCTTCGTGCATTGTTGTCACTGTGTTAGATGGCGGAAAAACTGCACATTCCACATCAGCTGCCATTGAACATTCTTAAAATACAAGATGAAATGTGTACCATTGAAAAAAAGGGTGTATTGGCTACAGTATTGCAAATGAATTGTCATGATCAGGGATAATTGTACCATGACCCATAAACATTCACTCAAAGCATTACATAGAGCTTATCAAGATTTAAATGGCAACGAGAGAATATTCGGTGTTGTTGCTGTATTAGTGTCTGATGATTTCCGACAGGTATTAACAGCCATCACACGCTCTACTTTGGCTCACGAGATTAACGCCTGTTTAAAACAACCGTTTTGATGGCGAAACGTGGAAACACTTCGACTGACCATAAACACTCGAGTACATTTGCAAAATGATCAATCTGAGGAAATATTTCCTAACCAAATACTGAATTTCGTAAACGGTGAAGTAGACTTCATACCAATACATAATGCATGAAATACCCAGACGATTTCTGTAATGTTCTTTAGGCAAAAAGGAACTGATTGAGAGTGTCTTTCCGGATGTACTGTATAATTATCTTGATAATTATTGCCTCTGTAATCCTGTTACTTAATCAGAAAAAATGTTGATATTGTGATGAAATAAACCTTCAGACACAAGTTTGTTGCCAGTTGATAAAACGTTTTTTAAGCCAATCGACACTATTGTTGATAAAACAAAACCGTAAATTTTTCAACCAGTTTTTGAATTCTCTAGATATATCAGGAATGTCACCACATAATCTTCGGTTGGTTCCCTGGTTTTTATCTGCGTAACTTAAATTCACCTAGATAATGCAACGGTGCACGTTTGATCAAAAAATTATACCGGGAACTTCTTGAAGAAACATTTTGACTGCAAAGTTTGAACGAAAATTCGGTTCTGCTACTACGGAATTTGTTGCCACGCGTATTCCACTGATACCGTCAGAATCTCTAATACCATTCAAAATTCTTCAATTCCGATTCGTTTGGCTTTCGCGATGACCATAAATGAATCTGAAACCCG
Organism: Trichonephila clavata; assembly: GCA_019973975.1. NCBI lineage: Eukaryota > Metazoa > Arthropoda > Arachnida > Araneae > Nephilidae > Trichonephila > Trichonephila clavata. Next base: position 4,238 of record BMAO01012613.1, on the reverse strand, counting down.
AACAATATTCATTTGATACTTGGACTTAGAAAATCCATGTTTCTCGAATGGGCAACTAGATGTTACATGCTCACGTGTGCGGAAACCGTTGAATCTATTTGAGTTAACAAAATACGGGTTACCGAAAATATTGTGCACCGATTAGCGATTAGTTGTATAAAATTATTATTTGTTATACTTTAAAATGATAAAATAATTTTAAAAATTGCAAAGAATCGACGTTATTCACCACATTTATAAAATTAATCCTTCATATGTTGTTATTAACGACTTCGTTAGTATTCATGCATTATACTACACTCAAGTAGGAGATGAATGAAATGCAAAATTAAAATAATTTGTTGTTTATACTTTATTTCAACCTCCAAATTGGAAATGAAGATTAATTGGACTGCATTGAATAGCTTAGAATAATATTGAACTAAAGTATTCAAACAAAGCCACAGCAACGCGTGGCCGGGTCCGCTAGTTATATATATATATATATTAATATTACATTTCATGGCAGTTTTAAGCATGTTTTAATGCCATGAATTAAAATAGTTTTAGGATTTAAAAGAAATTAGGATTGTTTATTTAAAACAAACCCTCGATTTTCATCAAATTAAAAAATTAATCGTCATTCAACTCTGAATAAGGGATACAACAAGTTTTTTCTTCTTTTTTTTTGTCATTTAGTGTATGGAATATATATCCTTAAGGTATCGCTGACTACGTTTGGAACAGTGATTTTGAAAGAGTGTATCAGACTCGTTCCTACTCTGTGCTAGTTTGATATTCTGGGTCTACGCGCTTTGTTGTTTATGTTCAACAAGATGGACGATAACATTACAATATGGTTACCTTAATATTTTTAACATCTGGCAATGTGGTTGCCATGGGTTAAACAATTTTTATTGGCTTTTTCTCGTGCTAACCCCTTTTATTTTCAGACGATTTTAATTCAATTTCTTTTGCAATTTAACCATTTTTGATAGCATTTACTCTATCTAGCAAAATTTTATTTTATTATTTTTTAGACTACGGATATTTCTAGTATAATAGGTGAGTACTAGGATATTTTTTTAAAGAAGGAGTGTGTTGTTATGCTTTTAATTATTACTATAAATATTATTGTGCATTTTCACTTTATTTACTTAATTTTTTTTAGCGTTCCTTGTTCGATGAAATTCGTTGAAGGAACTTGCAGTTTTTGGAACATAGCACGTTCGCAGTACTCTTTATTTTGATATTCATTATGAGTGTATAACTGAATAATTTTTTGGATACATACGAAAGAAAATTGTTTTAAGGATATATTGCTTGAAAAAATTATTTAAATGCAATGTTTTTCCTAAAAAGGAAGGAAGAATGACATTTTTTTCAAAACGTTCTTCTTTTATTAGAAGGTGCTTCGATAGAATAATATTTTGCTTTCGTACAGCTATAACGTTTTTTTAAGAACCTGAACTAGGATCTCTTTGAAAAATACACATTATTTTCAGAATTAACATTATTTTAACTGAAATAATAACTGGGTTTTCTGTCAAAATTTCTCTACTGTGATGGGTTAAAATATAAATAAATCCACTTATAAGTTATATATTTCAAATTCATATTTCAGACTCTCTGTACATTAAAAGTCTTTTAGCCATTAAAATATTATATATATATATATAAATAATATACAAATTTTTTTTTTGTAATTATGGAGACATTTTCATAAAAGGAGAATGTTTTGGAAAATTCTTTCATTTTTTCTTCATTTTTTGATTAAAAAAATGAGTTTAAATAATTTTTTATTATAATAAAATTCTAAAAACTACTTTACATGTATATCCTAATTAATGAAAGCAAAAAAATATGTACACTTTATCAAAATCATGTTTCCGTACACCTTAAGTAAAAAAATAGTATATTATGAATCAAGCATTAAAGGAAATTTTATGGAAATACTGCGTACGGGGGGGGCAGGGCATTCATATATATTATAACTACGATGCATATTAGAAAGCTTATAACTGATTGCTGCTTGAAAAATTTTAATTGCAAGAAGTAATATATTCATCATGTAAAAAACATGTTAATTGTGTGAAAAATATTTAAAAATCAAACAATAAAGTAAATCAAATTATAAATAATTAATGTACGTAAATTTTTTTTTGTAGAACCCGTCATAAACTTAAGACTTTTTAACACTGGTATTATTTTGATTACTTGACGAAAATAATTATTGAAAATACGAAACACTTTTTAAAAATACTGTGTTTTTGGAATTTACTGTAAAATAATATATTATGGATTTATTTTCTGATCACTCATTACAGACAACTGTTTATTTAAAAGTACGTTGTCAACATTTCAGCACCAATAACACACAAATGTTATTCAAATATTAAAACCAAACGAAAACATAATTTAGAATAAAAATAAATTTTAATCCACTTACTTGCATCTCCCAGAATCAATATCTTAAAAACAACTTTTGGATTGTTCGTCGTCATTCTTTGTCACATTATTATCTCACCTTTATTGAAATTTATTTCTTAAGCAAAAGCGTATTCAATGGTTCAAAATTTTATACTATCTTTATAAGTTACCATAAAAAATATAAGTTGTTTCTCAAAACGCGCAAAAATTCCAAACTTCAGTTGATCTAATGTACAGATATTTCAATCGATAAATTCCACTTTGCATAGAATCTAAGTAAGATTACCTGTAGTAAACCAATGCTTCGAAAGCTGATCTCATCCTTTGGATTACTTGTCTCTGATTAAGAACAAAGGTGTCATTTATTGATTATGAGTATCAGACACACAATGATATTAGATCTCTGATATCATACGCCCATCGCCAAGATAGAGTTCGTAAGCGTCACTGTGAGAGAAGAGTTAATTTAAACTAACATTTTGGCTTAGAGACGTGTCATATGTATATATTTTAAATTTTAAAATATTTTGTTTGTTTGATTTGGATTGCGTTATAATTTTTGTTTAGAGGAAAAATAAGTACTGTTTATGCAATGCGAAAATGCAGTTCTAAAAAACATCACGCACTATTGACGTCGCATCGTATAAGGTTAGGGTTCAATTTCTATAGTGATTTTTGTTTTTCTATAAATTTTGAGTTTCAATTTGGTTTTTAACTTAAAAACAAGTAATGTAAAAAAAAATTTAAGTCAATTCCTACTTAGGCCAATAATAAAGAGAAAAATATTATTTTAGTTACTTTTTTTACATAGTTACAATTAAGAAGTTCGGCGCATGAATTTTCGAAAATTTATCGATTTTCACTTTTTTATATTTTTGAAGAGTTCAAATATTTCTCTTTAAAATGATGTATGATTGAGGAAATACGATAATTAGAGGTATTTTTATTTATTTTTTAAAATAAAGTTACTCCTTGAGGTGCATCAAATGAGCTCTGCTAAGAGCACCTGTGTTTTTCCCTTGCGTAAGTTTCTGATGAGCGCAAATCCATATGATGTTCAAGTGGAAAAATACAGTGTATTGGAAATATCCAAAAGTGTATGGTACACGTTTTGTTCAAATGAGTCAATTAATAACACATATGGTCAGTTGTTTCCAAAATCTGCATTTGTGGAATTATAAATGCTAAAATTGAGGTAAATATGGCTATTTGCATAGTTCAATATGAGTCATGTAGCAAAATTAGTGATCTTAAAACACTGTAATATTGAACCAAGTTATAACTGTGTGCCATGCTTCAAACAGTTTGATGCACGTAGGATTCGTGTAGCCGAACGAAAGCATTTTAAGATCACAAAAAAAAAGGCTAAATTGTTAAAAATAATGAAAAAAAGAAAATTAGAAGAGCCTTTTGTAGGAGCAGAGGGTAAAGAAAATGCTTCATATGCTTCTGCGAAAGTACTAAAAAAAGTTAAATGCTCAAAAATTACAAATTTTACTTTAATGTCTGTTTTCTCAAAATGTAATATTTTTTAATTTATATACATTTTCTCAAAACTACTTATTATATAACCCTCAAGTTTTCAGTGAACATACTTTTAACAAGTTTACACATTTTAATGGATGGAATTAGATATATCTGCAAACCTTTTCAGATAAGGCATTTTTAAACTACATTGGGGGGGGGATTGGACATTTTTTGAAAAATTCATAACTAATTAGGTTTTAAACAAAAACAAAACCCTTCGTTGAAATTTTATTAAATACATAACCTACTGTACAAATTTTATCCATGAGAAGTAAGAAGTTTCTGAGAAAATGGTACATTAA